>PVJX010050334.1:0-10727 GCA_004027295.1 Dolichotis patagonum | reverse complement strand
TGTCTACTGCAGCTCCACCCACCGAATCTATATTCGGGACCAGTAAAGGCCATCCTTTCAGCACTTTTATTAGGAGAGCAAAACCTGCTTTGTAGATAAGTGATTCACTCTCACTTATCACCCAAGAGTGGACAAGTGACTCCCCCAAACGAAATCAAGGAAGGAATGAAGTGTATCGGCACTCAGGTTGGGTGCTGCCGTATAAGCTAAATTATATGTAACTAACGTTCTCCACACCCACACAGTGGCTCGGCCCTTGTCTAACAGCTGTTCGCCGTGGGCACTGTGCTCCGGGAATGTGGCCAGGCCCTGTGGATGCCCACTCGAGGGGCCGCAGCCTCACAGAGCTCTGCGCGCCTACAGAGACGGAAACCATCGAAGGTGGACACCAGGCAGGGCGCTGGTCCCCAAGGTCGCCGGGGGACGGCCCAGTGTCCAGAGTGGCTGCCGCGGTGATCAGCTGGTGTCCTGGGCTGGACAGAGGTTGTCCCTGCGGTCTGGCTCTGCGGGTCAGCACCTCCACTCGCACCGTCTCTCCCTCCACTCCTGCAGGTGGACCCCCCCTTACTCAGCACCCCAGGAGAGGGGCCTGCTCTGCACCTCGCCTGCTCAGGCTGCTGTGGCACTGTCACAGGCTTCTGTGTGGCTGTGCCGGGCCATGTAGGAAGCGTCCTGGTCCCCTGGGCTGCAGTGCCGCTTCTGTCTGCTGCTGTCGTCGGAGAAATGCGGTCTCCTGTCGTTCTGCTTTGCATCCCTGGGAGCTCCCGAGGCTGACGAGGCTGACGCGGTTCTCCCTGTCTCTGTGCGCTCGCAGAGTGGTCCCTTGTGCAGACTCCTCTCCTGTGTGACTTTTAACTTGTTTGCCTGCTCGCTGTCTCTCTCTGTCTCTCCCTCTTCCTCCGTTTCAGTCTCTCTCTGTCTCTTCATCTTTCTCTCCCTATCTCTCTCTCTGTGTCTCTCTCTCCCTATCTGTTTCTCTGTCTCTCTCCCTATCTCAGTCTCTTTCTCTGTCTCTCTCCCTATTTCAGTCTCTGTCTCTGTCTCTCTGCCTCTCTCTGCCTCTCTCTGCCTCTCTCTGTCTCTCTCTCTCCCTGTCCCTCTCTCTCTCTGATGCATGGGTGTCTATCTCTCGTATCCCCAGGGTCACGGAGCTCCCTCTGTGGAATCCCTGCCTGGGGCCACTGCTTCAGCCCTGCGCCCCTGTGTCTACAGACTGAAGGTACCTTAAGCCTTCCTTCCTCAGGCGGCCGCTCCACTCCAGAACCGTGGCCAGGTGCCCAGGGCTCGGACTAAGCCTGAGTTCCACCGCAGGAAACCCAGGCACCTCATGAACTTCCTCTCTGACCTTGAGCTCTAGCCCCCTGCCAGGCAAGCCTCTTCCAGCTTTCTGGGGCTTCCTCTCCCTCTGCCCCCCGCAGGCCTCCTCTGTGCCACACCTCTACCTGAGACAGCCTCGTCCCTCTGTCCCACGTGTAGTTGGCCTGGCTCACATCTTCCCAGCTGTCCCGTCCGGACAATCCTTAGAGGAGCAGAAACCTACGCCTCCCTGTGCTCTGGAGTCACCAGGAAGCTTAGCCAAAGTTCTGCCACGGCCGGTCTCTCGGCGTGGTCAGGAAATGGGTTTCTAAGGCTCCGACAGCCTGTGAGGTGCGCAGTGGAACCTGCACAGTGGACGCGCTGGTGACACAGTGCTCAGAGGCCAGCTCCAAGCCCTCATTGGTGTCTGGTGTCTGTGCCCAGCACGCTGCCCCCATCCCCACAAGGCATACGACACAGGGACTCAGAGGCACCGACTGGCGCCGTGGACTAGCACTGGTGGCAGGCATCGGGCTCAGCGCAGTCCTGTTCCCTTTCTCCAGCACTGCTGCTCCTCGCTTTGGCTAAGTCACGGGGCTAGAAATACCAGCAGGCAGAGGCCCCTGTCCTCAGCGGACTTCCCAGCCAGCCGAGGACACTGGCACTCACACAGGCGGCCACGCAGGGTGTGTTAGAGACACGCAGCGCGTGCGTTTGGACAGACCTGGAGGACAGGTGCCACGGGGTGGACTCAGCCCCGCGAGCGGGCAGAGCTGGTTCAGCCTCAGGGAGTGGGTAGAATTTGAGCTGGGCCTGGAGGGATGGAGGAGCGGATGGAGCGCGTCCAGGCGAGGGAGCGCCCTGGGAGAGGCAGCGTGGCGTGAAGGTCGCTCCTCCAGCGAGGCAGCGCTGGGGCAAGTGTCAATGATTCAGCCAGAAGTGACCCTGCAGGCCGGGTCCTGAGGGTCTCAGAGGCCAGGCCAGGCACTCTGACCTTTTTCCAGCGGGCAGTGGGGAGCCTTGGGGGGTGTGGGAGAGAAGGTGTCCCCCTCTGTGCTGGCAGTGCTCTGTGGAACCTGCGGCCTGGTTTAGGGTGGGCCACTGGGCAGCTCCCTCTGGGAGCAGGAGAGCCTGCAGCCCCATTCCCTCTGCTCCCTCCCCCTCTGAGGCTCATTCTCCCGCAAAATGGGCTCAGTACGCCACCTTTGCAGATTTCGGGCATAAGATAAAATCAGGTGAGCCCAGCATGGCAGGTGCCTTGTTCAGTGTCACCTCACTCAGTTTGAGGAGAAGGTGGCTTCCGGGAGCAATGTGAGGATCTTCTCAAAGAGGGCCCAGAGGATCTTCTCAAAGTCCAGCTCTGCCACTGTGACACCATCTCTCAGGCCAGACTTGGTAAGGTGCCACCCAGGAAGCCCCTGCACTCAGGAAGTGCCCTCGAACTTGGTGGCTGCCTCACCTGACTGGCACATGCATTCTGCTGCTCCTTCTCCTGGGAGGTGGCACAGCCAAGCCACATGGGCCCCCCCCCCTTTTCTTTGGCAGAGCCCCTTTACCTGTGTCTCCGTGCTGCTCCTTCCCAGCCTGCAGCCCTCAGCACCCAGTAGGCACTTCACCCCCGAGGGAGCTGTGTCTCGAGCCTTCTCCCTGGGGAATCCACTCACTGCTATGTTGTTCCACAGGGGGACGGAGTGAATCTGGCTGCAGAGAAAGGCAAGTGGGGCCCAGAGAGGGAAGCCAAGAGCCCGACACTGTGGAGTGGCTGTGGGTTCCTCTCCAGGACGGCCTCAGAAGCAGTTGTGTCAGTGTGGACACTGCAGGTCAGTGAGAGAGTGGCTCATCCCAGTTCACACAGCAAGGACCTGGCAAAGGCTGAGTGCAAGGCCAGGAGTCATACCCAGAGTCTGGGTGGTAGAACAAACACCTGGGGTGACAGGCGTGAGCGTTCCTGGCAACAGTGCTGAGGACCAGGCGCAGAGGCGAGTTCCCTGCCACTTAATCACACAGAGAAAAGGGACTGGAGGGAAGAAGGCAGCCCTGCCCCTATGCAGCGAGCAGGTGGCAGACCCCTGCTCCCAGCCCCAGGGTCCCACCCGTTCCCTGAGGGCCAGCTCCTCTCCAGAGAGTGGAAACTTCCCAAGTGCCTTCCTGACTCCTACGGGCTATCAGCACCCCTGACCTGCACCTCTGGGGGCACCCTCCTTCCTCCCCACAGCCAGTCACGGACGTCAGAGGCGCTGGGGACCCTGCAGGAGCCCGGATGGTGACGAGGGAGGGAGGACAGCGGTGTGGCCAGGCACACGAGCGAGTGAGGGAGCTCTGCAGCCCCTGCCATGGCTGCCCATGCCTCTGTGGCCATTGACAAGCTCTGGGAAGCCCTGAGGCAGGCATGGCAGAGCCCAGGCCAGCAGGAAAAGGGTCCAAACCACAGAAAGGACCGGCCCTTCCTGGCCATAGGGTGACCGCTGCTCCTTTATCAGTCAGAGTTTTAGCTTCTGTCTGGGCACCTTCCTCCTGGACAGGGCTGGTGAGGGTCCCCCATCAATGATCAGAGTCACCAACCTGCTCCCTGACTACATCTAATCCAAGGCAGAGGCCCTAACCTGCCTAGCACAAGCCCACGTGTGACCACTGGTCCTTTCTCCCACTTGCTTTCAGAGGCAGCCCGAGGTGCCCCTAGGGTGTGCGCCCCCTGCAGCAAGCACAAGGCTGCCGGTGCCTGCTGGCCCCTGGCTACAGGGCACGGGCAGATGGAGCCCTGCAAAGCCCTCTCCCCGTGAGCCCCGACAGACGCAGAATGTGAATTCACCGTCTCCTGTTTTCCCGGGAGGAAGCCGAGGTCCCCAGAGATGACAGGCAGTAGGATGGATACCTAATTTGTCATCTAGCAAGTTAGCGTTGAGAGCGGCAGGGTCTGGGACAGCCAAGAGGGGACAGGGTGCAAGCAGGGGCATAGCCTGGCACAGAGCTGGCATCTCTTGCTGGCAGGCCCGGTGGCCAGAAGCTCTTGACTGTGACAAATGTCCCTGCACCGCAGAGCCACTCAAACAGCTGCCCTGAGTCACGCCATAGTGGCTGCTGCTGCCTCGGGCAGGGCCCGCAATGCCAGCTGGGCACGGTGCCGCATTTGTCCTGCCCTGAGGGGCAGTGGTGTTTGCCTGTGAATAAAAGTGACCTCTTTCAGTATTGAGGACGTTTTTATTTTAGTCATGGTGTTGGTGCCCCCTCTGATGTGGGTCACAGGTGTCCCTCCCTTGACCAACATAGCGAGGAGCACGTGACATCTCACCTTGTCCATGACCCAGGTGTGCGCAGGGACACTGCTTCCACGTCAGCACAGACAGACAGACGTGCCTGTGGGACCCTCACAGCAGACTAGGAAAGTTCAGGCCTCCAGACTCGGCTGGGATATCTTCTTCCCTGTGCCCGGACCCTCATGCCCCAGGCGGGGCCCCTCCTGTGTGACATGCCCCACTCCCAGGCGGCCCAGGGCGAAGCTGGGAGTGCGCGGACCTGGTCTGAGGCAGCACTCTGCCCCCTCCTCCTCATTTGCCCTGCCCCTGGGCTGTGCCTGGGGCTCTGCGGAGGTCAGCAGTAGCAGGAGCTTCTGCAGGGGTTGGCGCTCTACCACCGCCTTCTCTGGACCTGTCACACTGCTCCCCTGGGTGTCAGCTTCCTACATCCCTGCTGTCACCTCGCCTCTGCTCTGCACTATCTCTAATGCCCAAGGAAGCAGCTCACTGCAGCGTGAGTGCACGGACATCAAGAACCATCCCGGGGCTCCTGTCTCTGCCCCCCAGGGTCCCGGCAGAGCACCTGGCGCCCAGCAGGTGCTCGGTGATGACCTGATGCAGATGGAATTAAGCCCGCGGCCTCTGTTACCTCACCCCCGCCGGCACCTGCACTCTGCACTCTGCAGGTGTGCTGGCAGTCTGGGCTGTTGCCTGCTCCGAGACTGCACGGGGCCGCGTGGAAGTCCGAATGCTGGAGGTCAGGGACCCGAGAGGCTGAAGGGTGTGTGTAGGGATGGTGACCCTATCTGCAAAAGGCACCTGGGACTTTGAAGTCCACATTCCCTCAGTGGCCACAGCTCAGGTCACTGGAGGTGCAAGGTGGGTGAAGCCAGGGTGCCAACTGGAGCAGGAGGCAGGCAGGGGCCACAGCGGGAGCGTCCAGCTCAGAGAGACCAAGCAGAGCCAGCACCGACCCACTCCAAGAGCCGTGACATCTGGAGAAGCGTGCAGGGGAGGGCAGGTCCCCTCTGCGAAGGAGCCACGGGTGGCTGGGGGAGACCAGCTCAAGGCTGGGCTGCAGGATGGGGCCAGAGGTTGAGGAGGCACTGCCAGGGCTGAGGTCAGAGGTCAGCAGGGCCAGCCACAGAAAGTCATGGATCCAGCACAGAAGCAGCGGGAGCCCCCGGCCAGGGGGCACACGGGCAGCCCTGGTGAGATGGACCACTCCACTGAGTGGGTCCCAGGGGCCGGCGTAGAAGATTTGGGCATGGAGAGCACCCTAAGGCCAGCTTTGGGGGGTAGAAAAGGCTTTTGAGGACCTGGCTGCTGCAGGTATTCAGCACATCATGTTTTGCTTCAAAGGTTTGTCTGAGAAAAGGAACCATTAGAGGGATTGTCCAGATAGCAACCACTCTCCCCAGGTTCCCTCACAGCCCCTGAGACGCCCTCGGGGTGGTCCCCACCTCATTTGTCTCTCCGTGCAGTTCCTCATTTGCAGAAACCCAGGGAGTTCGGAGTGGGTTAGCAGTGGTCCTGGCTGGGAACTAGGGAGCGGGTCCAGCCCAGCCCTGGACGTCAGGCTCAAAGCCTAGTTCCTTGTCCGGAAGGGGGTCACCAGGGCTGTCGGGCAGCCCGTAGTACAAGTCCTCCTCCTCCACCTCAGGCTCCTCCACGCCTGTGTGCGAGGCTTTCTCCTCTTCCTCCTCCTGCTTCCTCCGGGGGTACTGCCGCCAGCTGCTGAGCAGCATTGCCTCCTGCCTCTGCCCCTGTCGGGGTGCATCCTCCAGCGTGGGGGCATCATCGATCAGGGCAGCGTCACGGAAGTTATCCAGTGGGCCTCTGCGGGCCCTGGGCTCCTGCTGCGGGGACCCGGGGGCCTCTCCGTCAGGCAGAGACGGGCTGGGGCTGCTACCTTCACTCAAGCCCAGGTCCAGGTCATCTTGGAAGGACGCCAAGGGTGCAGGGCCCCGGGGGGAGCCTGGCGGGCTGCAGGGGCAAAGAGCATGAGTTGTGGGTCGCTCTGGTCAGACCATGGGGTCCAGGTCCCAGCCGCTAGCTGCAAGGCCTGGGGGAGACAAGTTCACCTTTCTGGGCCTCAGTTTCCTCCCCTGCAGAGTCAGATAAATAATAATTGTCACTCCTGTGGGTGTTTCTGAGATTTATAGCAGATAACGTGGGCAAAGCACTTTGTACAACACTGGCACATAGTAAGTGCTCAGGAAACAAGGCTGTTCTGCTATTATCTAAGCTAGGCCACTCATCCACTTGCCCAGGCATTTAGGGTTCTCCCCTGTCACATGGGGGTGCCCTCTGTTTCCTGGCGACCTCTCCCAAGGGCCTGGGAGTTAGAAGCCAGTCAGGGCGTGGCAGGAAGGTGGTGCCCAGGAAAATGGATGGAATGCATAGGGAAACAGAACTGGGGACAGGAGGGCAGGGGCAGGGCTTGATGCCCAAGGTCACGGAACTGGCTGGTGGCCAGCTAGGATCAGCGCGCAGATCCCCTGCTACTCGTGATGAGTAAGAGCCCACTGAGCTCCGGGCACTCCCGGGCATGGTCCCAGTCCTCACGGTGACCCTGTGGAGGAATGACTGCCCCCACCGGGAAACTGAGGCCTAGGACAGTAAGGACCCCGCCACGTTCACACAGCCAGAGAGCTGCCTGGCTCCCAGCCTGTCCTGGTTCACCGGCTCCACCTGTGGTCTCTGAGCCTCTCGCCCCTGTGCCCACCCCTCACCCCCCAGTGACCCCACCCCCTCAGTGCACCCCCTCCTGTGCCCTGGGACCAGGTGGCCCCCACCCGGCTCCTCACACTCACCTGGGGCCGCTCTGAGTCCGGATCCTCTTTCCCTCACTCTCGTCCAAGCCCCTATGGACGACCACAGCCGTCTCCACCCAGGCCTGAGCCTCTCCAGGGCCACCTGCTCCGCCATCCCTGGTCCTCGGCTCCAGCTTGGGGGCCAGCAGTGGGTGGGAGTCCCCCTGGTAGCCCGTGGCCTTCCCATGGATGTGGCTGAAGTCGGGCAGGCTCTGGTCATAGGCCGCCTCCTCCCACAGCCTGGCGTAGGGGACCTGGGGGCTGGACCAGGGCAGGAGAGAGAAGGGCAAGGGTCACACTACGGGCCTGGCTCTCCCCCACCGAGGGTCCTGAGTGTCCCAAGAGCCTCCAGGGATGCAACTGTGCCCCTCCTTGAGCAGGCCAGAGCCCAGTGGGGCAAAAAGCCTTCACACAGGGGGGCGGGAGGAGCAGTGCGGGGCACACAGAGTCCTGCCGCTTATCTCCACACTCAGCGGAGCCTCAGAGGCTGGCCCGCTGTGGGGCTCCTCACCTGTCAGCCCCCGAATCCCCCTCCACCTCCAGCATGCTATGAGCACACTGGGGCACAGGTGCTGACCCCTGCTTGTACTCGGTGACACAGGCGTGAGGTGCTGGGGCTGGTCCCAGGCATCCTGTTCTGTCACTGTGCTCAGACTCAGGGTCCCCTGCCCAGAGCCACATGCCTGGGAGGTGAGAAGAAAGACCCCAGGACCCAAATGACCTGACCCTGGGTCCGGCATGGCAGCCCCTGGCTTGACACAGCCCCCGTGCTCCCCCAGGCGCCTCCTGCCCCTTCCCACCAGAACACTATTAAACCTGTGTGCTAGGACCAGGGAATGCCTCCGCAGTGTGGCCCAGACAGAACAGACAGGGCCTCGGGGGCTGCGTGACACCCCGCCAGGCAGCTGTGGCCAGGTCAGCCCGGAACTCAGGCCCTGCCTCTGCCCCACTCCCCAGGAGATCTGGGGGTTGGGACAGAGTTCCTCTCAGCCTCAGGTCCCACATCTAAAAATGGGATTAACAAGGCTTTGCTCATGAAATAGAGTTCAGAGCAACCCACGCTAACACCACGTCCTCAGGAGGGAGGAAAGCAGGGTGGCAACTGGGGTGAGAGTGTGTGGCCTGGTGTCCCCTCCCTCCCTCTTGGTGGGAGTTCCCTCTAAGCGGCTGGCTGCTTGAGCCCAGCCTTACCTCTTTGTTTCTGCAGCGAGTCCATTCTCCAGCAGGGTCTTTGGAGACAGGATGCCTTGGAAGTCAGAGTCAGCAGGCACAAAAGTGACCTGTGGGCCCCAGAGGAGATGACCTCTCTGTAGCTGCCTGGTGGCTGCCTCCTGCTGCCCCCAGCTGCTGTTCATCCGGGGTGGGGACAGCAGGCAGGGCAGGCAGGGTCTGCACAGACACAGCCGGGGTGGGGACAGCAGGCAGGGCAGGCAGGATCTGCACAGACACAGCCGGGGCCCAGGGGACACCAGGCTGCTGCTCCCACCTGGCTCTTTGCCACCCACCCAAGCAGGTACAGGGAGCTGCCGGCTCCCTCCTGGACCAGTGCCCCTCCAGGCCCCTCCAGGCGCCTCCAGGGACAGTGGCTAGTGTATGCGACCTCCCTGCTGACCTCACACCTCATCAGTTCCCAGGCTCTGTCAGCACCCGGGCCGTGGCCACCCACAGGCAGAGTGCTTCCCCACATCTGCCGCCCCGTGCTTCCTGCCACTGAGGCTGAGTAGGGGTCAGGAAGTGGATGGCGGGGGATGCCCACCTGTCCCTGTCCCTGCAGCTTTCAGGGTCCGGTAGTCTGTGTCCCGCTCCCAGGAGCGGGCCCCTGGTGGTGGGCAGGAGGCAGGCCTCGAGGGAGGCCGTGGGACGGGGTCGGAGGAGCCCTGTCTTCAGGGTTGCTTCCTCTGTGGGGTCCTCACCGAGGGCCCCTGGCTGGTTACCCGCTCCCTGAGCTGCCCGGACAATTGGGCGCCTCCGGCACCTCTGCTCAGAGCAGCACTGCATGCAGCACCTCTCGCCAAAGGAGCCCAGGTGCCCGCCGACGGGGACAGCCCGATGCTGTGCGCACACCAGGAAGCCTGACTCAGCCTCAGGAAGTGGGGGCCTCCGCACGTGTGTTACCACACGGACCACACTGCACTGAAAAGGAAGCCACCACAGCAGGACAAGCACTGGCAGAGTCCACGTCGCCGCACTGCTGAGAGCGGCAGAACCATACAGAAGGAGGCAGAACGGCAGTCACCGGGGGCTGAGAGGGATGTGGGGAGATGATGTCCGGTTTTCTGGGGCAGGGACGGCCAAGCTTTCAGACACGAATGCACTGCAACTCAAAACCCTCTTACTGATCACCAAGTGCTGACCCTGTGATTAAACCCGAGCGCTGAAGTTTTGGTTTAGAAAAATCAACTCACACAGCTCAGGGCATCAGCACAGAGCGGGCTCTGTGTGCCCGATTCAGTGCGGCATCACTGGCCGAGGGGCTCGGTTTCATGAAATGAGATGCATTCCCGAGGTGAAAGCACACCGCCCTGAATGTTCTTCATGCCTTAGATCTGTGCACTTCACCACAGGTGAGACAGAAAGTCTGTGTTTGTTCTTGCAAAAATAAAGCCCATTCAAGGCAGGCGTGGTGGCGCATGCCTGTGATCACAGCACTTGGGAGGCTGAGGCAGGAGGATCTTTGAGAGTTCGAGACCAGCCTGGGCTACAAAGTGAGCTCAAGAACAGCCTGAACTGCATAGAGAAGCCCTGTCTCAAAAGACCAAAAGGGAAAAAAATTCATCTGCATAACCGATAAGAAGCAAAACATCTGTGTTCATACATTTCACCATGATTTTTAAGAACTGGGCAGGTTACGCCCATCCTCTGGGGTTGCTGCTGGGACTCTGGGAGGTGAGCCAGGAGGGCTGTGCCAGGCTGGTGCCCATTAGTCACAGCACAGCACTATCTGACCTCCCCAAGTGTCGCTCTCCTCGGTGAAAATGTCCTCAGACCGTATTTGCTGAGAACGCACTGCATTAAAACTTCACTCTCAGCTTTCCCTGCCCAGAGCGCACTGAGAGGAACAGTGTCTGCCCCAGCAAAGCTCTGTCCTGATGTGGGAAGGGACGATGAGGAGGGGGTGGTTCCCAGCATCCTGCAGCGGGTGCGCTGCCCCCAGACGGCTGGAGGCAAGGCAGGGTCTGGGCATCCTTCACACCGAATGATGCTGCATAGCCAGCTAGTTCTGTGCTTCTTAGAAGCTGCCTCTTCTTTTTCCTTACCATCTCCTGGCTCAGTCACTGTCACCATTTCCACCTCCATCACACCACCAACATCACCGATGTCACCACCATCACTATCACCTCCATCACCATCACCATCATCACCTCCATCACCACCATCACCA
>PVJX010050333.1:0-10725 GCA_004027295.1 Dolichotis patagonum | reverse complement strand
AATGATGTTGTGAACTCATGTAGAGAGATACATACCTATATGTGTTCCTAAATAGGGTATGTATTATTTAATAATAGTGATAGGAGGTTTTAATGCAGATTATTTTCTAGTGCATTTAATCTATCCCGTAAACTTCCAAAATGAAATATAGTGACACCACAATTGTTGAAAATCTTTAAGCTCAAACTTACCAGTACTCAAACAGGAAATTTTGAAAAAAAGAATCACCTTGTGCTTATAACTTTATTAGATACTCCACTGAAAATCCTACTTGAAAATATCTGCACTGGCAGAACATGAGGCACATGTCATATCTCCTGTGAACACAGAGGGAGGACACGTCAGTCTAAGCACTGCTCTGGTCCAGACAACATAATGTGCTTATGTTAGTGCATTAAAAGATTCATCATTGTGCCTTTGCGTGCGTGCATGAGGGCGTGTGTGCATGCTTTTGTGTGTGTGTGTGTATGTGTGATTTGTTTGCTTAAAATTTCTAACCATGGCTCCAAAGAAAATTAATTATACCAGCAGTAAGCCTAAGGGGAAAACTGTGAGAACAAGGTAGCATTAAAAAAGATATCATTGCAAATGTTGTTAAACTTCTGGAAAAAGTGAATTTATATATATAAATGTGGGGCCTCAAAAACAATTATTTGATTTTGCACTATTTAATGTTCATTTCTCCAAACTCTCTGTGTTTGAACCTAAATTTGGAACCAATTACATTCAATAACTGAGGTATCACTGACTTCTAAATTTTATAGATAAGTAAAGTACTCCCATAAACTTGTTGATCATAAAATCATAGACATCTACTTCTGGATAGCATGTTAATTATTTATAGATGTCCAATGTTTCTCCAAATTACGTGGTGTTCTAGGTGTGAAATTCCTCGGAATTTAAACTTTGAAAGTTTAGTAAAAATACAATTTATTCTCATTATATTCAGTGATCTCTAAATTTACAGATTCTTTTTCACTTGCTGAAGCGTATTTTTTCCATGTGTTGAAATTTAATTTACTTCAGGCCAGCAAATATTTATTGAGGGTTCACTTGGAAGATTTAAATATGGTAAATCAATCTGTCAGAATAAACAAACAGATATCCTAGCACCTGACTTTATCCTATAAAACATGAGAATAGTGTAGTAAGTACTGTGAGGTAGGTAAAAGACTAGGATGGCATGAAAAACTGCTAACAACGAACAAAAATTAGAAATTTAGGGAATGCTCTCAAGATTGTTTGATGGTTTCAAGTCTATAATGGCTAAAATAGTATTTGTTATATTATTAGACACCATTCATGGAAAAGACAATTCTCTCTCTCTCCCTCCCTCTCTCTCTCTGTCTTAAATTCATGTGCTCAACTATTGAGTATACACCCCTGACCCTCATTGTATTCTGTAAGAAGAATACTGAATAGGCAATATTTTATCCACTATTGTATTTTAAGCAAATAGTGTATCATATTGAAAGGAAATATTAATTGGGTTGTTTAGTTTTACTTCTGTTATTTTTTCATTCCTAGGACAAAATACCCAACACTTGCAAGTTAAGGAGGAAAAGTTTATTTTGGTACACAGTTTGTAGACATTTCAGTCGGTAATCAGCTGACTCTAAGGCAGGGCAGTATAACAGAGGCCCATGGTAGAAAAGAAATACTTCATGTCAAGGCAGGAAAGAAGCATCAAAACTTCTTCCCTCCTTCCCTTTTTTTTCAATCCAGGCAACAAACCTATGGGTTGGTGCTACCCACCTCTAGTGTGGGTCTTCCCTCTTTAGTAGCTCCATCCTAAACTCCCAGAACTATGCTAATCCAGTACCACATATCCATGACCCAGTTTTCTCCCAAAAGCCTCACCTATGACATGAGACTTTGGAGGTACTTCTAGATAGAAACCATAACACTTTCTGAGGACTTGAATTATATTTAATTCACAGATACCATAAATATATCTGAATCCTGTCAAATTGATTTTTGAGCAGGTGTAGCTGCTCTGGGGCAATACTGATTTTTTTAAAGTATAGAGATTGTACAAAGTTAATATAGCATGACTCTTCTGTTTTTGTCGCATTTCTCTTGTTACTGTGACAAAATTCCTGACATAAAAAGACCATGGGAAAGATTTACTTAGCTCACAGTTTGTAGAGGATTTAATCCATAGTTGGATGGTTCAAAAACCGGATGTCACATGGCAAAACTGCAACAGTTAATGGCAGCAGAAGACAGCAAAATCAACTACTGAAACATAATAGCATCCTTCTGCCCCTTTTATACTCTGTCCAGGCTGCTGGAATTAGGGCAGTGCCAATCTAATCAGTGGACTGACCCAGCAATCACCTACTTTTAATCCTCACACCCTTAATGCCAGCATTGCATCACCAATCAATCACACAATCTAGATTTCACTACCTTCCAAAAAACTCTATGACCACATGGTTTGGGTGAACATCTAGCCACAAAACATAACACTTTCGATATAATTACTTTAAGTGTATGTAGTACAATGGTAGATTATAAAAATAACTTCATGGAATCTCTTTAGATCTCATTTGCATCTTTTTGTGTTACTCTTTTTCTGCCACACTATTTAGTTTTATTCTCAGTATTACTCAGCACTGTGAAGTAGAAAAAAAGTTATGGATTTTTAAATTCTAGGAGTTTTGAATTTTTTACCTGAAAGAAAAAAGAAATAAAAATAATTATATTCTTAAAATTTACTTAGATTACAATATCTGGGATTAATTCTATCTCAAACATAAATGAATTCCTTAAGGTACTGGAACATTTTGTTCATAGCAAGATAATTGGAAATAAAGTATAGTTCTGCTGTTTAAGAGAACAACACATATCTGGATATATATGAAATTTCAAGCATAAGTCAATTCCTTAAGAAGGAGTTAGTATATTGTTAGTTGAACAGCAAGATGATTGGAAGTAGTGTGTAATTCCTTCTTTTAAGAAGAGTATATATACTTGCATATATGAAATCTGAATTATTATTCAAAATCAAATGAATCAAAAGAAAACCAAAATTCATTTCAGTTTAATATTTTCTGTGTTCTTATATCTGAATATGGGCAGTGTGGTAAAATATTTTATATTGGAAACTACTATCCTAGGTAAGGTCATTAAAGGATGGGCCTTTAGGAAGTGATTAGTCTCTCAGGAATGAGATCATTGCTTTTGTGATAAAAGGAGGTCTCATTATTCCTTCTTCTATAGAAAGACCCAGCAATGCTGCACTCTCCTTGAAGTAGAGCAAGACCTGAGTGTCCTGGGTGCCCTGATTCATGCGTCTTGGATTTTCTATCTTCCACTACCATGAGTGACATTTTGTTGTTGTTGCTGCTATTGTATGAATTAGTTCATCAAAAGTTTGTGTTATAGAATCCTAAACGGACTAAGATAACTTAACTCAGTATACAAATTAGGACAATTTACCTGATATATAAGGCTGTGCTCAAAACTCATGAAGTTGTATTTTGCTTTTTCTCCAAGAAGTCAAAACCCAATCATCAATATACAGCATAAAAGAGAACATGGTGTCAACCCAAGAGAACAGTCAATAAAAATATTTCAAATTAAACAGAGGAGAAGTGTTGGTAAAAATATTTAGAATTGAAAATGTAGCTTATTAATTTCTATTTCTTAATAGCCATGTATTTTTCTGTATAGAGACTACTTTGACTGAAATCATATTATTTTTATAATATCTTTATTTGAACTAAAACAAATAACTGGTTCATACAATGGCTGAATGACCTGATACAATTATCTAAAAAATATTATTAGGAGGTGATGGCCCTCCCTATAAATCACAGAATTAGCATAAGAGGGCAATTGAAAGATAGTAACTTTGTTAAATTTTCTTCTTTAATTGACATATAATATCTATAGTAGTTTATTGCAGTACAGTATCATATATACAACATATATATATGTTGTATATACGTATATATATGTTGTATATATATGTTGTATATATGTAATAATGTATAATAATACATAATACATAATGTATAATAATATATTATTATTACATATATACAAACAATAATGAATCAAGTTGTTATGGTTGATAAATTGTCTCAATTTGGGAAGTTTAGAAATTTAACAGACTCAGCAGGGAGCCAGGATCCATACTTTGTAAATATTCTCAAACTGTGCAAGAGGAGGGCACAGGGGTGGTATGAGTGCTACAAACCCATACCAAACTGGGAGGGGGTTAGCTTGCTTACTGTATAAAGGAGGAAAAGAGACTCGCTCTCCTCTTTTTGCTGCTTTTGTTGGCTGCTGCCTTGAAGTGTTACCACAGTGCCCTGCCATCCTGCTTTGGAGCCAGCTGATTATGGACTGAAAACTCCACAAAAAAATGAGCTAAATAAACCTCCCCTTCCTTATTTTGGATGTTGGGTATTTTGGACCAGCAATGAGAAAAAATTAATAAGACAGGATTTGGTACCACAGGAGTGGGGCTGTTTTATACCTGACCGTGTGATTCAAGAGCCTTTGGGAACAGCTTGTGGGAAGAATTTGGAAAGGTTTGGAGATGTTCCTGAAGAAGTAGCCCTGGAACGGTGTAGTCTGTTCTATAAGGGAGATTCTAGTCAGATCCCAGAAGACCACAAACTCAGTAAAGACCAGGCTGAGGAAGTTTCTGCTAGGAAAGACTATATTGAGTGCTGGACTCCAGATGATATGTGTTATGGCTTGGCAAAAAGTTTCTCCACATTTTTCTTGTGTCCAGAGCCTTTGTCTAAGACTAAGATTAAGGGCAGCAGACTAATTAATATGGTAGAAGTAATTTCAAGGCAGTCCAATGTTGGGGTTATAGCATTTCTATATCCATAAATTGTTGAGAACCTTCATATTTTTCTCCTTTATTTTGAAATACATGATAAATTTTAGACCATAATTACTGTACTTCATAGTACATCAGAACTAATGATATGCAAGAAACACCTGCACAACAAAGTTATTCAGAATCTTTTATAATATCTAAGATATCAATCAACTGAGTTACCCAGTGCTAGATGAATAGATAAATAAATGTGCAATGCATACAGAGTGGAATATTACTCATCAGTGGGAAAGATGAAATTTTGTCAGGTATTGGAATTGCAGTGAGCTAAGTACAGAAAGATAAATACCATGTGTTCTCAGGTATGTTCTCTTTAGAAACTAAAGAGAATGGCCACATGGAAGTATAAGGTACAATTTAGCTTTGTAGAGACTAGGAACAGGTTTCAAGATAAACTTAGATGTGACATAATACAAGTAGCTCTTTGTTATGCATCCACGCAACCTTGACAATTATGGTTGCTATGGGAACAATGGCAAATTATGTTTATTGTCTTTTCAAAGATTTTCACTCCAATTCTAAGTGGATGCAATATATTTTACAATATCCTCTCCCCTTACACTTTTCTGGTTCATGTTTTCTTTGTTTTTCTTTTGAGTGACTTTTGAATGTCCCCAAACTTTTTTTCCTTCAGTTTTTAAGTCACTATTTTCCTAACAAGAGTCAGTAACTATATAGTCAGAATATAAGAAGTGTAAGTTCTCAGGAATTGTTCTAATTTCTTTTCTTCCTACCTAAACTCATTCTCTTCAAGATATTATGCTTAAAATACAAGCACACTAAAAGTTAACTACTTGCTGCCTTTATTATTATTATTTATAGTGTAGATGTGGGAAACAATTAAATTTATCTATTGGAGAGATTGTACTCAAGAAGAAAATTATGAATTCAGACTTGGATGACATATTTCTTGATTTCAGTAGTTTTCATTCTACAAAGTGAGTTAGATTTATCTCGGTTTTTGATAATCATAAAAAATTTCAGACTGTGCCTCCTAGAAATTGACCATCCTGGGACTAGGAGGAGCCAACCAACAAGCCAACTAGCCAGATTTTCTGGTAAGCCACGCAGACCATGCAGTGCCCAGACCATGCAGGGCTTAGGAGGAGAAAAGTCAGACAGCACCTCCCAAGAATCAGCCATGCTATGACTGGGAAGAGCAGACCAACAAACCAACTACCCAGCCTTTGTGATAAGCTGTGCAGGCAATGTGGGCACCAGAAAGAGAAGACTCAGCTAAAGCTTTCCCTGAGCCTACCAGCTGAGAGTCACCAGTCTTCCCCATCCTCCTCCTCTCATTTCCTCATAAGTAACTGGCTGGTTTGGAGGACAGGCTGAGTTGATAGCAACTGATGTACAAAAAGCAAGTGAATGTTTCTATATTTTGTTTGACTTTGCAGTCTGGGGCTGGTGATCTGAGCGTCTGTAGGGAAGATAACATGATGCAATATAGTACTTATGGGGGATTTCCTTCTTTCTGTCTTGTTTTTGAAATCCAATATTGTTCTCATTGTTTTGTTTTGTTCTTAGTGTTTTGCTTTATTCAATATTCTGCTTTGACTGGTTTTATTCTGTTTTGTTTTGGTTTGATTTTGCTATATCTGATGGAATGTACAACTATTGTGAAGATAATAAGATATACTATGGTAACCAATGTTGTTTTCCTATTATTGAAGTTCTGTACCAATTTCACTGCTTTGTTTTGATTAAATTTATTCTGTTTTATTTTGTGGGGTTTTATTATCTTTAAAATAAAAAAATTGAAAATTTCAAATGAGTTCTGTATAAAGACAAGTTGGACTGTAAGCAAGTTACAGTTGCAATTTTAACTAGTTCACAAATATATTGGAAAAATTTGTGTCTTCCACAATTTCTAAGGGTAAACAAGCTTCATAAGCTTTATTTTGTATACATAAATTTATTTTCATCAACTTAGTTTTACCAGTTAATTCATTATCAAGTAGACAATTCAATACACAAAAATATTTTATAAATATGCGGTATTTATAAATATAAATAAATATAATGAAGCATTATAATCAAATATTTAAACTTCCAATTAAATTTCATAATGGGTTACAACATACAAATAATGATTGAAAATCATTGAGGAAAAATTTCCCTATTACCTATGAAGTTTTGTTTTTCTTTTCTTTTTTTTTTAAGTTTTGTTTTTCTAAACATATTTATATACTTCACCAGAAATACAACCCTAAAATCACACAGGAAGACTAAAGATTTGACCAAGAGTATGAAAGTTTTGCTATTTGACATTCCGTTATGCTCAGAAACAGAAGTCAGATTTACAATGATCATGTTCTCTCATATGATCTGAATCTACATGGAGATGTAAGTAGCTGTACCTGAATCCTTAGATGTGATGAAGTGAGAGTCCTTTGCAGCTGTTAATATTCCTTAGACTTATTTTGAGGGATACACTTTTTAAAAATGAGTCTACCTGATTGCTTTGCTTGGTTTTCTCCCTAGTGATATTTACTAGTAGTTACAAATGCTATCACATGCATGAAATTTTGAATAAAATGCTGTTTATATACACTGAACAAATATATTTTAATTCTGGGTTAGTCATAGCCAAAAACATCCCAAAACTTTTACAACAGTGAGATAGTATATAAGAATTTTCCATAACTGTTCAGGATTGGGAGAGAGATAGAAGTAGTTCTAAAATATAAAGGATGATACTAAACAACCAATATGGAAAGTTCACTGACAATCAGACCAAAGGCTGGTATGTAATATTTATAAATAAACAGATACAACTTGAGACCATACTCATAAATGAAATAAACTAAACTCACATGTGTAAATACCATATAGTCTACCTACTATGAGAGTTGGTAAGAGTATATAAGATTTTATGGTAATCATGATTTACCATTTCATTGTTTTGAAGCCTTTCAATGTTTTCATTCATCAGTTGGAATGGTTTTAATCTGTTTTGTTTTACTTTATTATGCGTGATGGTATGAACAGCTGTTTTGAAGAAAACAAAACGTTATGGCAGCCATTGTTGATTTAATATCATCTTCCTTAGAAGTCCTACCGTGCTTCTACTCTGCGATTACCATTGGTTCTATCATGTTGTGTCTTATTGGGATTTTAATATTTGTGATAGTATAAACAATTTTTTAATTAAAAATGAGATATTATAGTAGCCATTGATAATTCTCTGTTATTCAGTTCAGAATGTCCTGTAATTCTTTCATTCTTTTGAATGGCTTTATACTATTTTGTTATGTTTGATATTATTGCATTTGAAACTATGCTCAATTATAGCAGAGAAAGAGATATTTTGATAGCTACTGTTAATGTCTGGTTGTCTTATTGTAAAATGCTATGCTTCTTACGTTGTTCTGTTCTGATCTGCTTTGTTCTGCCCTCTTTTGTTTTATTCTCTTTAAAATAAAAAAATAGGGGGACTGAATGGCAGTGGTAGTATTGTGAATATTTAACTGACTCTTCTTTCCCTTATAAACTAACAGTAAGTTATATGGAAAATACTTGATTCTAAATATATAAATACCTAATTTAGAATTCCTTTTTGATATAGCAAGTAATATGACTATATTTTTTTTCAAAACAGTATCTCAGTATGTAGCTCAGACTGGCCAAGAATTCACAAGGATCCTCCTGCCTCAGCCTCCTGAAAACTGGGATGACAGGTGTGTGCCACGTTGCTTGGCAACCACATGGTTTTTTAAAACATGGGAAATAGTTATAAATGCACACAATTTTGAAATACCTTGTTTCTTTACATGTTTTAAACAGAATTCTCTATACAGGACCTATGTAGGGAGAGTAGGATCAGAAAAATGTGCCTATATAAATACATCCACAGATAAAACAAAATAAAAGTAATATCAAGTACCATGTATAATGTGCTAGAACAAATAAACTTGCTAAAGAAGGAAATCCAAATGAGGCATACTTTGAATTATTGAAAATTAGCATTTAAAAAATTTCATGTCATAAAGTCAGTTTCACTGCAGAAGCACTTATCTTTATAGAATTCAAAGAATATTGAAAGGCCCTTTTTGTTAATCTTGGTCTTCAAATTCCACACTTTATCTGAGTGGTAGTAACTTAGATTACTAGGTGCATGTAGTAATAGTTGTTATTTGGCTAATTTGAGGTTAGTTGAAGAGTTTATATTAAATCATCATAGCTGACTAGTTCTGAGATGGGTATAGATCACATGATCGAACACTGAAATTTTAAGTTTAAATGTGTACTAATCTTGAATAAAAGACCTAAATTTTTTTTTTTTTGAGACAGCGTCTCACTGTGCAGTTCAGGCCTTGAACTTTTGCTGGTCTCAAACTTGCAAGATCCTCCTGCCTCTGCCTCCTGAGTGCTGGTATTACAAGTGTGCACCACCACACCCAGCTCATTATCTTTTTTGAAGAGTTTTTAAAATACGTATCAGATTCCAGTTATTTGTTAGTCGATTGCATATGGATTTTTCTCTGTCTCTCATTATATGTATAATGGCTTTAAAGGTCCATTTAAGCTGCAATCGCTTTGGGGCATTTTCTCTTTAATTCAAAATAGATACCAAAAATCCAGTTTGTGTTCCTGGCTTGGTACCAACAACTCACAGATCTCTTGAGCTCTGCTTGGTTCTGACTCTAATTGGTAGATGAGCATGACTTTTAAGAGCTGTTTGAGGGCTCAGGGGATAAATTCTATGCATACACTCACACAAACACACACACTTGCACACATACAGGGAAAGAAAACTATTAAGAACATTATACTGTTGAAAGTTTTACTGACATTCATGCTGTGAAAAGGGGATTCCAAGATACCTTATCCATTAGATGCCCAAAGGCCACTCATGAAAGGGGAGAAAGAAAAACACATCCACATGTTGTAGTTGTGATTCCCAAACTGGGTCAAAACCTAACACTTTCCTTATTTTATCAAAAGTGTTGCAAATGTTTTGACTTTTAGCACATATTCCCACCCTGGAAAAATTATGGAAACAGAGCTTCAACTTACGTTTATTTCTGTTTGCAACTATAGCCTCCTGCTGAACTTTAGAGACAGGTTTGAAATTTTCATAATAATATTTCCCTGATGAAAGTGATTGATAATTAAACTATTTTTCCCCTAAGAGTCAATATTTCCACACAGAGGAATAAGTCAGATTGAAAATTGATCCAAGGTTAATTCAAATGTTATATTTTATTTCAAAAAATTGTGTCCAAGTTGATCATTATATATCCTGTTTACATTTAAGAGAAACTATGAGCTCATAATTGTGAAAAATACTATCATACTGTGAAATGTCAAGTATCTTATTTTTATTTAAAATATTAAAAACAAGCTTTTCATATGACTCATGAAACTTTTTCAGCACAATGATTATAAATGGAGATGGAATGGAATCAAGGTAAGTCAGAAGAGCCACTGTTAGACATTTGCCAAACATCAAAGGAAACGGGAAACAAAAAAGTGAAGTGTGCATGCATTAATTTGGATCTGTAAGAATAATGTTAATTCTTTTAAGCAAGAAACACCAAATCCACACAAAAAAGAACACTTGCAGGAAAGAATTTAAATATTGTTGGGATTAAGTATAATAGAAACTGAAATAGTGAAAGTCTTCCTTTCTTTCTTGTCCTTGAAACAATCCCTTACGCCTGTTTGCAGACGTGTCAGCTAGCTTCAAAGCAGAGTGGCTGCACAGAGGGTCACAGCAGATGGGAAGCAGCTCAGGGCCTCCCTGTGGAAAGCAGAGAGAAAGGAGGAGATGGGAAGAGCTAAACTGTTCTAGACCGTGCCCTCAGTAACCTGCCTATTCCGACCGCTCTACCAGCGAGTCAGCTGTCAGCTCA
>PVJX010050332.1:0-10728 GCA_004027295.1 Dolichotis patagonum | reverse complement strand
GCTCGCAGATCTTATCTTCACTAATAGTAGCCCCAGGACCTCTTATTCGAGCGGGTTTTTGCGCTTTAGTTTCTTTCTGTGTTGTGAGAGTCTATCTCTCTCTGTTTGGGTCTCTCCAGGGTGTTTTATTCTGGCATTTGAGCTGTCTCTCTCAGAGAGGGTCTCTCTCCTGCTACCTACCAGTCCGCCATCTTGTCTCCTTAATAGTTTAATCCTTACCAGAAGACAAACTTTGGTACTTATTTTTGTTTTAGTGTATATAAGGACTTAAACTTTCAAGATTACAAACTGTGCTGCTATAAATATGGTATGCTTGTATCACTGTTGTATGGTGCTTTTAATTCTTTTGGTAAAATACCAAGAAGAGAAATAACTGGGTAAAATGGAACCTCTAATTTTAGGTTTTTGAGAACTCTGTACGCTGACTTCCATAGTGGTTGCACCAGTCTACACTCCCACCAACAGTGGAGAAGGGTTGCTCTTTCCCCACAGCCCTGCCGGCATTTGTTACTCATTGGTTAGCTAATAATAGCCATTCTTTTTGGAGTGAGGTGAAATCTTTGCATTGTTTTAATTTGCACCTCTTAAATGATTGGTGATATTGCACATTTTTTCATGTATTTTTTTGCTATTTGTACTTCTTTTGAGAAGTATCTATTCATTTCAGATGCCCATTTTTGGACTGGGTCTTGAAATTTGGAAATCTGATTTTTTTTGACTTTTTATGTTCTAGATACTAGTCCTTTGAAAAATAACTGGCTGAGATTTTTTCCCACTCTATGGGGTTGTCTTTTCACTTTGTTGGTGGTTTCTTTTGCTATGTAAAAGCTTTTTAAATGCAAGATTCCAGTTGTTGATTCTTTGTAGTATTTCCTATGCAGTCAGGGTTTTGTTCATGAAATAAATGCCCATCAACCAATGAATGAATAAAAAAGATATTTTTTTATGCAATGGAATACTACTCAACCATAAAGAAAGTTAAACTTGAGACATTTATATCTAAATGGATGGCACATAAATAAATGTTAATTATTTCTTTTCCCTATCATAAAACAAGGATATTTTAACATTTCTGATTACTCATGAAAATCTCTAAATAGAACACATAGTGACATATGCCTATACTTCCAGCACTCAGGATACTTAGGCAGGAGGATTGCTTGGAGCCTAGGCGTTCAAGACAAGCCTGACAACAGAGACTCTGTTTAAAAAAAAAAAAAATTAAAAGTAAAGAATAAATTTTTAAGTTGAAAAGGCCCAAAATATGTCATAGATATTGTGAAATGGGAAGAAATTGTCCAAAAGGAAAAAAGGAACTAGGATGAGGGAAAGGTAAAACAAAAAAAGGGCAAAGGAAAAAAAGATACAAGATAGTTATACTACTAGTTTCTCTTAGTTCATTGAAAGGAAAGGTTTGTGCTAACATTGCTTAGAAAAATTTTTTATGCCCATGTTTTGTACTCTAATTAAAGATAACAGTACTCAATGTTGTTCTCCTATTATTTTGTTATGACATTTTGTTTTGCTTTTTTTCCATAAAAAATCTTTAAATGATTATCTGGAGTTTTATGATTGCTTAAAATATTTTTTAAAATTATTTTTCCCTAGGAATATACGGTGGTACATGTTTGTAATGCCAGCATGCAGGAGGCTAAGGCAGGAGGATTGTGGGTTCAAGGCCAGCCTGGCTACATAGTGAGTTCATGGCCAGACTGAACTACATAATGAGACACTATCTTAAAAAACAAACCAAAAAATACCCCCAAAGTTATTTTTCCCAAATTTCTTTTTTAGGTGCTAGTGGAGACCATGTTTATACATACAGTTATAATGCTCAGAGAGAAGATTTTGGTGCCCATGATGCAACAAAACTGGATACGTGGGTTTTTGATAATGTTAAGGTATGTGCTAGTAAATGGTTAATCTAGAAAATACATATTTACCTAAAGTATAGAAACTGATTTCTTAGTAAATATATAGGAGGTTTCTTCAGCTTGTATAAACTTCCTGTGTGGCACAAAGACACATACAGTAATTTAGATTAGGTTCAGCTCTGCGTAGTAGGAAAAAAATGACTTAAAAGTTTATTTCTGGGATCAGAGATTTAGCTCAGCGGCATAAGCACCTGCCTGACAAGCATGAGGTCATGAGTTTGATTCCCAGTACCAAAAAAAAAAACCAAAAAAAAAAACCAGTTTATTTCTGTCTTGCCAAAAGTAGGGATTGGTACAGTCCAAAACACTATATAGTCAATAAGACCAGTGTCCTGAAGTTCTTTTCTTTGCTCAGAGCATGAGTTTTATCTTCAGGATCATGTCACAATCTAAAAAAATGCTGGAGTTCTAGCCATTATTTTCAGTTTTAGGCCAACAATATGAAGATAAAGAGAACCTTCTCTCCTACTGAATTACAGTAAGAAAAGATGGAAAATGTATATGTTTTAAGTTTTGAGATGTCCCATAAGATCACTTTTTTTTACTCAAGGAGAAATGGGAATCATTTTGGCTACCCATCAAGCAGGCTCCAAGATATACAATAGATATTTTCTGAGTATAGAAATTAATGAGTGGGGCCGGGGATTTAGCTCAGTGGCTTAAGTGCCTGCCTGGCAAGCGTGAGGTCATGAGTTCGATCCCTGGTACAAAAAAAAAAAAAGAAATTAATGAGTGCTTTGAATAGAGACACTGTATGAAAGAAGCTAGGAACATATTTCACATGTTGTGTCCAGAAGCTCAAAATGCAATGGGGAGTTCGATCCCCAGTACTTATTTAAAAAAAAAAAGAAAGAAAAAGTAAAAAGGGGCTGGGGATTTAGCTCAGCGGCATAAGTGCCTGCTTTGCAAGCATGTGGTCGTGAGTTTGATCCCCGGTACCAATAAAAAAAAAAAAAAAGTAAAATGCAGTGGGTATCTAGCATGAGAGAGGTGTTGAATTCTCCCAGATTTTATTTCATAACTTCACAAACCTTGTATCTATTGCTAAATATGCAAAAGAATAGCACTTTTTACATAGACAAATTATTTTTTCAGCAGTTATGGAATAAATTATAAGTTTATCTCAAGTCAGATGTTGTTGTTATTGGTGTTAGCTTTCAATTAGACTTGAAATTTGATGCTTCTTTTTAACTTGCCTTTTCCATCTAGATTTGAAATTTCTCAGGGACTAAATAGAATGTATATGAAAGTTGGGGTCAATTTTATGCTTCTGAGAAGAATGATATTAGGTTACATCCTTTAAAATTTTACTTTTATTCTTGAACAGTTAATTTGTCTAATGGCACCATCTGTGTTTTTATCATTTGTAATAATGAATTCTTTGAAAAAAATACTCAAATGTGTTAGACTTTGTGAAAAAGTTAAATATATCTTGTTAAAAGTTAATATCCCTATAGTTGGAGTCATTTATGTTAACAGTTATACATCTTGGCATGGTCTATTGTTATATTTAAAGTAATTTATAAACATTCTCTATAAGTACTTAAATACATGTTCATATATATGTGAGTACAGATGACTCATTTGCCTTATGGTTTTATGAATCCAATTTGTCTGAATGAAATTAATAAATTTTGAACTGTATTTCATTGTTCTATTATTCTATCACACTGTGAAGAACAGATTTTACTTGGGGCAAAGGAAGTAGTTAGGAAATCATTCATGATGTTCTAAATGAGAGATTATCGTTGGACTAAAATGGTGCAGACAAAAGTGAGAAGTGGTCCAGCTCTGAGTATATTTTAAAATAATAATTTCTTTTTGGCCTGTTACTGCTATCTGTTTTTTTTTTTTTTTTTGGTTCTTGCCAAAATATTTTCAAATCTGTTGTATTAAGTTAAATATAGAGTAAAAATGATTTTAAATATTCATGAAATTAAGGTTCCCTTTTTAGAACTTTAGGCCTAACTGTACCACAGAAAATAGCTGATTTATTTGAAAGTAGACATTTGAACTGATAACTTTCTGTTGGTAGATTTGGAGGACAAAAATGAACAATGATAATTTTGTAGTGATAAACCTAATTAAATGTTTTTGTCAGCTAGTGCTTCTTAAAGTAAATGAACTAAAATTTTTAATTGGTTTATTATATATAGGAATTCTTTCGTGCTGCCAGAAACAACCAGTCTTTGTTTTCTAAAATAAATGAAGAAAAAATAGTTTTTTTCTTACATTTATTAGGAATAGACACAAATGGACATGCTCACCGACCATCGTCAAGGTAATTTTAATGCTATGTTCGATTTGATTTTTTTGAGGACAGTAGATGTTGTTTGAATTTTTGAAGTGTATCTTTTCTTTGTAATTGTAGCATCATAACTAGTATCTTAAATAATTAACGTAACAAACAATAAGTTTTAAATTATATGATATGTATTATGAAGGAGTGATTAAAATCATATGTATTTATACCCCAACTATAGCTTGGATATTCCTTCTTATAAAAGTCTAAGGCAAAAAATAATAATAATAAAATCTCTGATGAGAAACTCTAATCTTTAGATCTTAGGTGCACTCTCTATTGCATCAATAAAATGCTTTTCCTTTAAAAAAAAGTCATATGTATTTAGCCAGACTAGACATTAAAACAAGTGAACGGTATCTTGTACATATATTCCATGTTCTTCAGTTTTGTCCTTTTAATTATCTTTGAAAACTATTTAAAGTTCTTTTGCTTCACCAAAGTGAAAAAATCCTATTTTTGATGATCTAAAGATCTAATTTTAATATATTATAGATTAATTTTGCTAGCATTTATAATTCCTGACTTTTAATGTAAGAGTCAATGTTGAATAAATTTGATTTCTCCAGATAAACTTAACTTGTTCTATTGTTTCTTTCTTTTTTTTTTTGTTCTATTGTTTCTTTACAAACAGGGAATATAAGGATAATATTAAAATAGTTGATGATGGAGTGAAAGAAATTGTGTCCGTGTTTAAACAATTTTATGGAAATGATGAAAAAACAGCATTTATCTTTACCTCAGACCACGGAATGACAGACTGGGGTTAGTCTAAGTGATATGTACCTTACAATTAAAGTCATGGTAAATATAGTTTGCAAATATCTTATAATGTTGAGAGGATTTTTAGGTGTTTTCTTAAATACAAAGTTTTTAGTACAAAATAATTGCATGCTTAAAATGTTAGTATAAGAAAGGGCTGATCTTACATTAAGAATCTTTCTCTAATTGTAAAAATAATGTATTCTCATTTATAAATTAAAAAGTAGAAAGTGGTATGGAGGAAAAAATTAAAAAGTATGTGTTATTTACGTAGAATTTGCAGTGTGTATGTTACAGGGGAGTGATGTAAAATGGTATTGACAATGGAACTAGGATTGCTGAAATTGTATCCTGCATAAGCTTGTGCTCCCTGTGAGATTTCCACCACAAATGTGATATAAATTCAGAGAGCAAAATAACACAAAGTTGAGGTTTGGGCCCTCAAATCACAAGACAGAATTTTAATAGGCTGTGTTCTACTTTATAAAGGGTTTCTTTCAGCTACCCTACTACAGTGGCCTGAATGAAAAGGATCCATAGACCTTGCTGTTCCCTCCTGAGACACACACCACTTCCTCTAAGCTTTAGTAGAGCTGTCATTTATTTGTTTGTTTATTTATTTATTGGTGCTACTCTTATAGTAATGACATCTCCTCTATCATTTATTGTTATTTTATTTTAACTAGAATCACTCAGTAGATATTTTTGCTGTGTCTTGTTTGTAGGTTCCCATGGGGCTGGTCATCCTTCAGAAACTTTAACTCCTTTGGTAACTTGGGGAGCAGGAATTAACTATCCCCAAAAAGTATCAGCTCAGCAGTTTGATGATGAGTTTTTGAAAGGTATAAACATTTTTTGTTTTGTTTTTATAAAGATATTTGAAAATATAAGTAAAATTAAATTTAAGAATTAAATTAATTTTTAGGAATCATTTTTCAAATTTCAGTTTTAAATCCTTTTTTGATATTTATGTCATTACTGTTTCTGTGCAAATCAAGGGGTCAGTTTGTTGGGTTTTTTCTCTTCTTCTAGTCATTTGCTAGACATTTTGTAGTATCCTCTTGCTAATAATACCTATTTAGAGTTCTCTAAATGTCTAGACACTAAATTTTTGACTTGTTTTATTTACTAATTTAATTAATTTTAATATATGGTAGAATAAATAAAGATAAAATAAAAAGAAACCTAAGGTTTCTTAGAGGTAAATTATAAATTTGATTTCAGTTTTCCAATCCAAACAGAAAACAGTATACCAAATATCTTGTTGTCACATCTATCTTTTTATCTAATGGGTATATCTTCTGGAATAGTCCTTTGCTTTCTCAGAATTTAACACACTCTTAAGAACCTTAAAACCACTATAAACAAGCTGGGCGTGGTGATGCATGTGCTAAACTGCTTGGGAGGCTGAGGAGCCTTGAACCTAGGAGTTTAAAGCCAGATTGGATGACATAATGAGATCCTCATCCCAAAAAAGGAAAAAAAAAATTGAAATAAAAATCAATCATAAAAGTTACTGTTATAATTACTGCCATGAAAGAAAATAGGGTAATGGTATAAAACAGATAACAGTTATCGCTGGGCTCCTGAATTTTGGTTTTGTTTTTGTTTGTGGTAGTTCTAGCAAATCAAGTGAATGCCACACCAATGCTGAGCACACTCCCAGCCCTAAAATTTTATGATACTTAGTAAAGTAGGTAAAATACATTAACTATATATAAGATATATACATATAAGCTTGATGATTTGTCCTTGTATATATACACATGTAATCACTATCCAAATACACATATTTAATATTTACAGTACCCCAGAACTTTTCCTTATGGAGTAAGGTATTTTTCATAAATTAATCAAATGGTACATTTGTTCACAATGATGATAAGAGAAGCTATGCATGTGAAGGTGAGGGAAAGAGGACTCCAGGCAGAGGAGTAAAATGAGAAAAACTTAGCTTATCTGAAGACAGAAGAAAGGCTGCTATCTTAGCTTATCTGAAGACAGAAGGAAAGCTGATAATACTTGACCTAGGGAGAGATCATGAATTGAAAGGTCGGAGAGGTGAGGAATAGATAGATCATAAGAGTCATCAAAGGCCATGGGGAGGAACATGGACTGAATTCTGAGTGCAGTGCTAAATCATTAAATAGTGTTAGAGCACTGCCAGAGTTGTTAGCTGAAGTAGCTGTCTGGCTGCTTTGTGGCACATGAGTTACTTTGGGTTTTAATACAGAGTTCACCAAAAAAATGTATACACACTTAAGCAGTTTGCCATACTAATAAATGCCTGGAAGCTAATGGCCACCACTTTAGTGCCTTTTGTGATTGTAGAGGCGAAAGGTAACATATTAATCTCATGATGTCTCAATGAATTTAATTTTAAAATATTTATACAAGTTTTTCTTTTCCTGATGTATTTTTTTTTGTGTGTGGACTCTGTAGAAGCTAAGATAAATGATGTATTTACACTAAGGAGACTTTAACATTTTGTTTCTCAGTCAAATGATATGAATTGCATGACTTCAAGAATCATCACTGGGCTGTGTTTTCTCGTACGAATATTGCATTTTTTCCTCATCAAGTGATTATTGTAAATGTTTGGCAGCTGATCAGTAAAAGTAGGAAAATATTTTAGGAATATATTGACTTAAGGAAATTGCATTATAAAAAATATCTTAGAATCCTTTTAATAGTATATCTAAAAGGCATTAAATCGAGACCCGGTCTTTTATTACTTGTTTTGTGTATTGTTTATTACTAGTATTCATCAGTGTTTATTGAAGTTTTTGGTTTCGTATCTAGTGAGGGAGAAAAATGTGACTAACTTTTAAGGCAATTTTAATAGTTGCCTCAGTGTATGATTTTAAACCTTTGTAGTTAGTAACTGTAGGAGTGTCACAGATACCATTTAAAATATTTTACAAGCAGCTTCCATTCTCCCACCCAAAAAAAGTTTGGATTGACTACTCTGCTGTTCATTACCTTAATAACTTTGTGAAACATGCTTATAGTTGTTATCAGTGTGCTTTTTTTTTACTTACATCTTTCCTTCCTTAGCTTTTGATGTTTTGAAATATGTATCTCTAAATGAAGAATTAAAAAGATTAATAAATCACAAAAAATACCAAATATCTACTTTTTGTTTATTCTTTTAAAATCATTATTATTATTAGTAGTAGTATTTTGGTATGGGGAATCAAACTCACAACCTCACGCTTGCCAGGCAGGTGCTGTGCCACTGAGCTATATCCCCAGCCTTGAAATTGTTTTTAAAGAACATGTATCTTTGCCTTTTTAAGAACTTTTTCAAATTCATTCTTGGCTTAAAAGAGTCAAGTTTCCAACATTTATCTTTTCCGTGAAGTAATACATATTCATAATAACTAAATAATTTATTCTTTTAAAAATTTTAATAACAGATTTTGTTTCTGATTATATCTTTCAGAATGGGGATTGGAAGAATGGAAAAGGAGAGATGTCAATCAGGTATTCTTTTCAATTTAATCACATTTAATTTTATCTTGTATAAGTTCAGATAAAAGTGTGAAAAATAATTGTATTAGTAATGACAAAAATTTTTCAAAATATTTCACTTTACTAAGGAGAATATTTTTAGTACAAATATTTTTAGCACACCTAATTTCTCTTGTGTAAAATGTTTAAAACCTAAGTAAAAATAAAAGATTCCCTACAAATAATACTGGCTAATTAACTTTTATGTTAATTGAAATTTGCATGCTTGTTTAATTTCTGCGATGTTTCATCATGGTTGCAGTGTATACTACATGTACAAGTCTAATAAAACTGCTATTAAGACTTTCTTCCTTATGTCACTTGCTGTTTTCTTTTTAACACATATTTTACTTTTAACCATATTTTAACTTTTACCTAACCAGCATTTTTTCACATTCAGTGGTGAAAACATGATGAAACTGGGCCTGGGATTTAGCTCAGTGGCTTAAGCGCCTGCCTGGTAAGCACAAGGTCGTGAGTTCGATCCCCGGTACCAAAAAAAAAAAAAAAAAAATGATGAAACTGTACATTATCCAGCTAGAAATCTATCATTACAGGAAAAAATGTGGACAACCTAATAAAGTTAGACTAGTAGCATTATCTATTTGTAAATATTAAGTACACAGTAATCATTGTTGAAGGTATGCTACTTAAATAGCCATCATCACTATATGTAGAAGGCATGACATCACTGGGATACAGTTTCCAAAGTGGCAGAAATATCTTGCCTTCCGGGTCATGCACAAGTTGACATTCCTTACTGTGATGACAAACCAGTGTCTGGGATTTTACTTTCAGGCCTACGGTTGCAGAAACTTGTTTGTTGTAGGCACAGTAAGAATATTTTCTTCTCTTAGAGTGAATGTTTGTTAGCCAACTGTCTTAGTTGTTTTTCTTGTTGCTGAGACACATTACCCAACACTCACAAATTAAAGGAGGAAATGCTTGTTTTGGCTCACAGCTTATAGAGGTTTCAGCCAGAGTCTCTTTGCACCAAGGTAGGGTGTTAGGGCAGGGTGGCATCACAGAGGAGAAACAGTTCATGGCAAGGCAGCTAGTCTGCCTTCCAGCTTTATCTTTATATTCCATCCAAACTATAAACCTGTTGGTTGGTGGCATCCACACCCAGGGTGGGACTTCTCCAAATCCACACCCAGAGCAACACTTAACCAACACTTAGCCACTTAACCAATTTCAAGTATTACACCCTTAATCCACATTCACACACCCTAGATCCAGCCACCTTCAGAAAGCTCTACCTATAAGCACATGAGGCTTTGGGAGGACTTCTAGATATAAGCTATTATACCAAATAAATGAAAATGTCATTTTCTGGTCACTGACATAATATCCAAAACCCACAATTTAAAGGAAGAGAGCTTTGATTTGGCTTATGATTTCAGAGGATTCAGTCTATCATAGTAGACTGGCATTAAGGCAGGAACATCATGGCAGAAGGGTATGGCAGAGAAATGCTGTTTATCTCATTGTACTGAGGAAGCAGAGCAGGAAAACATGGCCATAGAGGAAAGGGCAAAAGACCTCAAGGTCATGCTGCCAAGATACACTCAGACACACCAGAAGTGTGCGTTAGTAGTCCTGTAGGTGGCTCCTAAGCCCATCAAGCTGACAGTTAAGCTGCCTCCACAATATATTAGAATATCAATTTATTAATTTACTATTAAAAATCTCTTCAAAGGGTCAGGTGTAGCTAGAAGGCCACAAAACAAGGAAATCTTTCATATGTAGGAACTGAATCAGATTCAGCCACTGATGTCTGAATACTAGGTCTGTTGTCTTAATACTCCTATTTCAGATTTGCATTATATGAGAATCTATTCATTCCTTCCACTGTTATGGCCCTGGAATATGCTAAACTTTGTGCTAATTGTAAAGGATATATGGTGAGTAAAACCAAATACAATCTCTACCCCCAGAGATGAGAGCTGATGTTAATCAAACTGTCACACAAATAAATGAAATTATACTTGTAATAAATACTTTAAAAGAAGCCTGTAAGGCAGAGTAGATCAGGAGATAGGGTCCATTGAGCTGCTCTATATAGGGAGGCAGTGGGACCCAAAACAAGCAGTGCACCCCATGGGAGTGAAAGGGGAGGAATTGTCTAAAAAAGGGAGGCAGAGGATACTGTTAATGGGGTAACAAGATTTAAAATTTACATTATTCTCACCACTCTGCTTGGATGGATTATGTGCT
>PVJX010050331.1:0-10708 GCA_004027295.1 Dolichotis patagonum | reverse complement strand
GTACACTCGGGGTCAGATCTCCTTCCCCCTACAGAGCTTCATGTCCTGAATTCAGTTCCCATCATAATGTTCAAACTGCCATTGTGTTTTGTCTCTTGCTTGGTGTTTCAATCTACCTGACTTAATGAGCCCACTGCAGGTAAAGTTTCATGCTGTTAGACTCTTATACTGAGACTTTCCCAACCTGAAGCCAAGTCTCTTTGGTCAAGCTGCCTAGGGATTTGCTTTAATCTCGTGGGCAACAGAAGCAATTGATGTGAGGACAGAGTGTGAGAACTAGAAGGCAGAGCTGTATTGTCAATAAGCAATTAATGAAAGATACCTTAACAAAAGCAGGGAACATGAAAAAAGGATCCAGCAATTGCCAGATGATCCAAATAAAGACAAAGGTTAATTGGAACTAGGGAAAAATCAGAATACACACATAAAGGGCATAAAAAATTTATTTACTGAAATAGCAGTAGACAACTTTCCAGTATGGGAAAAGAATTTCACATGTAGATAAGTGAAGCATATAGAACCCCAAATAGCCACTATCAAAAAATAATCTCTCCACAAGACATCAGAATCAAGTTGCCAGAAATTTAACACAAGAACCTAATCTTAAAAGCTGTTAGAGAAAACCAACAGATCACTTATAAAGATAAAGCCAGCAGACTTGTGGAATGTTTCAATCCCTGCAAGAGAGGAATTTCCAACCAAGACTGATATATCCTGAAACACTGTCTTTCAAAATTGATGGAGAAATAAATTATTTTCAAGATAAAAATCACCTCAAGAAATTCATGACCACCAAATCAAAACTCAAAAAAAATCCTCAAGGATATCCTAGAAAGAATAAATGAAGCTAAAAATGCTAACAGATATAATAGAATCAATATTTTAGGTAGGCTGAACTGTTAAGTAGAAGGAAAAGAAAGGAAATTAACAACAGGAAAATAATACAAAAACAGGAATAAGTCAATATTTTTGAGTCCACTCTCAATGTAAAGTGTGTCAATTCTCCAATCAAAAGACAGAGACTGACAGAATAGAACAACAAGCAAAATTCAGTGGTATGATGTATACAAGAAAGACATTTAACCCAAAAAGAAATTCATAGATTAAAAATCAAAGGTTGGAAAACAATATTCTGTGCAATGGGAATCTCAGTAGAAGCAGGAGCTCCTATCCTAATTTCAGTCAAAGTGAGCTTCAAGCCATAACTGATCAGAAGAGACAAAGAAGGTCACTACACATTGCTTAAGGGAAAATTCAACAGGAAGAGATGGCAATTATTAATACATATGCACCCATCTTCGTAAGGTGGCACACCCATTTTCATAAAACAAATACTTACTACTGGACATAAAAAAACCCAGATAAACATAAGCACAATTATTGTGGGAGAGCTCAATATCCTACCATCACAAATAGACAGATAGACTAGATAAAATATCACCAATGGCAATTGAAAAAACCTTTGAACAAATGTACATAATAGATACCTATACAGTGTTCCACCCAACAAAAACAAAATACACATTCTTCTCAGCAGTGCATGGAACTTTCTTAGATTCTACAGTTTGCTAAATTTTTCATATATTTAATCTCCTAAGCCTTTAAAATTAGAAACCCCCAATAATACCCTTCCCTCAAAGATATCTGTGAAAACTAGTTGATTATTTTTTCAGATGGGTAATTGTCCAATATCTTGTTAATTTATCATCTGACATGCATGTCAAAGTAAATATTAGCTTTTACAACTAGGTTAAAGAGGCAATTTTCTACTTAAAAAGCTGAGCATTTCCATTCTCATCTGTTCATACTTACAAAACACAGTTCGTTCACATTATGCTTCTATGCTCACATTTATGCCTCTGTGACTCAGTGAAGATGGGCAATTCCTCCTAATTCATCTCTTGAAAACGTTCTGTGGAGAGGATATCCATTCAGCCATAAATGTGTTTTCATATAGACCAGTAATTACAAACCGTTCCATAATCACATTTCTTTACATTAATTGTTATATTGTTGAAACATTCCAAGTTTTTAAAAAATGCCTACAAACTTTATTTTAAAGTTGTCTTTTTTGTTATTTTGTTTCTGTTTCTCATCAACATGAGATATCCAACATTACACAGTCAATAAAATTCATTACCAAGTAAAAAAAATCAGGTTTATCTGAGTTCAATTAAAAAATATTAATTGCCATTCACCCACTTTTATTTGTTAGGATTCAATTTGGCTTGAGTCACCAAAATAATGGTGCCTTAAAATAAGATTATTTCTCTTTAACTTTGTCTTTCATAGTCAGGATTTTAAAGCTGACCATAGCTCTGCTTGATGGAGTTCTAAGGGAACTGTATTCACTATTTAACCACCCCTAAATGTAGCAGGCCGACATTGCTCCCAAAGATATCAGCTCTAATATCTGGAAATAACACAAATGTTTCCTTATTTGGGAAAAAATTCTTTGCAAATGTGATGAAGCAAAGGATCTTGGGATAGGGAGATTGTATTTGATTATTTAGGTGAGCCTTAAATGCCTATTCTCATAAGTAAAGTCAAAGGGAGATTTCACACACCCACACATCCACCCTACACACACTGCAGTGTGAAGACAAAAGCTACACAAACAACAGATTTTTTAAATTTTAAAACAAAAAACAAATAAAAAAGATGATACAGAATTTCAAAACAAAATAATAGGACATTAACAATAGTTAATCTATTGCATATTGTTATCTTCAAACTCATTCCTCAGATTACAAAATGTAGGCATGAAAAAATGATCAAACAACAAAAGCACAAGCTGTTCTTTTAGATGAACTAATAGTGATTAGCAGTACAGTTATCTATCATATATATATATATAATATTTTCCTTTCTTTCTCTTTTCTGAGCACCAAAAAAAACCCAAGTAAAAGCAACAAAAAAGAGAATATGAAAGAAGAGCCTTTAATGAAAAATTTAATAGGTAGAGCAAGGAGTTGTAGAAGTGAGAATATTCTATGTGCATTCTTTAATACTTTTAATTGACACGTATTCAATGATTTTGATACATGTACAGTGTATAATGACTACATCAGGCTACTAAGAATATTCATTATCTCTTTATGGAAAAGACATTTAAAACTTTCCAGCTATTTTGAAATACATAGTCACCCTATTGTGTCACAGAGCACCAGAATTTATTGCTGTTACCTACTTACAACTTTGTACCCATTGACCAACTTCTTCCCATTTCCTCCTTCCCGCCCTTCCCGGCCTCTGATAACCACTGTTCTGTCCTCTACTTCCGTGAGATAAACTTTTTAGATTCCACATGAGTGAGATCATGTGTTATTTGTCCTGTGTCTGGCTTATTTCAGTTAATCTTATGTTTCAGGTTCATCCTTGACACAGAGTGCCCCTCTTTTTCATGTATAGTAAATATTGATTGTGCATATACACCTCATTTTTAAAAATCTATCCTTCAATCGATGTATATTTAAGCTTATTCCATACCTGGACTGTTGAGAATAGTGACATCTCTTAAATATACTGATACCATTTCCTTGTGATAAATACTCAGTGGAGAGATTGCTGGATCATCTGGTGGTTCTATTGTTAATTTTATTGAAGAATTTTTTGCTGCCTTATACATTGATGTTTTTCTATAAATATATAATACTAATTTACAGTTTCATTAACTATGTATAAAAGTTCCCTTTGTCTTTACATCTTTGCTGGCATGGTGACTTTGATTTATGTTTCTCTCATGATTAGTGATCTTGAGCAATTTTTTTTTCTGTACCTGAAAGCCATTGTACATTTGAGAAATTCCTATGCAGTCTCTTGCTTAATTTTTAAATTGGCTTATTTGTGTTTATAAGTTTGTTTTGTTTTGTCTTTTTGCTATTGAGTTGTTTCAGTTGCTTAAATTTTTGGATATTAACTGCCACATGTATAGTTTTCAGATGTTTTCTTCTAGTCTGGAAGTTTGTTTCAAGAATAGCAAAGAGGCCAGTCTGATGGAGTACAGTGGAAATGGAAAATCATGAGGTGAAAGAGGCAAGGAAAGAACAATATGCAAGTTATAGTAAGATCTTTCCCTATTCAAATTATCACAACTGGGAAGTAGGAGCTGAGGAGTGTTACAGTGCTATTTAACAAGTAAAAGTATTATTTTAGCTATACTCTTGAGAATGGGGTACAAGAATCAGAAATAGACACAGGGAGATCTTTGAGGGGATTATTGCATTGTAGTAATCCAGGCAAGATATAGCAGTGGTTCAGATTAGAGTCCTAATAACAGTATAGATGGAGAGATTTCCAGATAAAATTATGAAAATAAGACCAATAGAATTTCTGACATTCTAAATTGATGTATAAAAAGAAAAATTAGGAATGAAAGATGGATCAAAAAATTAGAGATAAGCAACTAAAAGATGCACATCATAACCAAGTAAGAAGGGAATGGTATAGGTTGAAATCTTTCTAGGTGCAAGGTGATAGAAGGACAACCTTTAAATATTACTTAATATGTTAGTTATATGCATGGAGATATTAAGCAGATACATAAATATCTGTGCTGCATGTGATGTAGAAAAAATTTACATACAAGTACAAATGGAGCATACAAAATGAGATTTTGAATTTGTAGTATATCTCTCGATAACTAGTAGAACAGCTATAATGCACTAATTCCCTAAGAGGTCTCTCTGACTCTGTTTATTACCCCTGTGCACTATGTAAATGAATCTAACTGAAATGATACCTTTACTAATTAAATCACTCTATGCCATTTCTCAGCTCTACCTCTCAAATGTGATCATCTGTATAGTCAAAGGGCTTACTGTAACTGACAAAGAATTTCTAGCAATGGAACACTAGTTTATTTCGGAGCAGATTCCTTCCAAGAGCAACTAGAAAATCCAGAAAGTTTAAAACTACAATTGATATTTGGTAGCTATCAAAACAGCGAAGATTTGAGAGAGCTTCTTTAGACAGAAATGAAATGATGTAGATAGAAACAGGCAAATGCATTAAAGAGGAAAAAACAAAATAAAAGGTAGCAGTTGAATGTATCTACACAAAAACTAATCATATAAATTGTTTTAGGGATGTGAAGTATATGTGAAATTAAAATATGTGATAGTATTTTCCCAAGTAAGATGGGCAACTGAGTTATACTATTCCCAGGTTCTTATAATATTACCAAGTGATGACTTTACCATTTTTTTCAATTTAGTAAGTCAACAATACATGCTGTAACCTCCAGACTAACTTAAAAATAGTTACATATTACTGAATAGAGCTAGAATGACAAAAAAATTTCATAAAGTATTTGACTAGACATTTAGAATATAAGACAGCAGAAAAGTGCAATGAAAGACTGGTTGCCTACAGAAAAGGAAACCAAAAGTAAGTTGATTTAAACCTTAATACACAAGATATTACAAGAAATGTAAATTTAATAAAGATTAAAGGACAACAATTACTCAACTCCTCAAAATATATATGTTTTATTTTTTTTTAGTGGACTGACAACTAAGTCCAGGGCCTCGGCACTAAGCTGTAATTCTTGGCCTTAGTTTTATTTTAGTTTGTGACAGAATCTTTCTAAGTCATCCAGGCTGGCCTGGAACTTTCAGTCTTTTGCTTCAGCCTCCCAAGTAGCTGGAATTATAAGTGTGTGCCATCACATCCAGCGCAAAATATATGTTTTAAATCATAATGGTATTGAAAAATAAAGGAATGTAAAACTCACAATATAAACTAAAAGAAAGATGACTTATCTAAACAGGAAGCAAACAATTTTAAGAAAGAAACATTACTAGCAATGAATACATTCTTGAATGACAAAATGCTCAATCACAAAAAACTTAATATGGAAGTAAATACAGTTCACTATAATTAAGAGACATACAAAACTGTACATAATAATGGCAAAATGTATTTTTCTAGGTATATTTTAAATGTTTTCTAATATTGACCATAAAAATAAATTTCAAAAGGTTAAGAAATCTCCAAAATAGTCCCCAATATTATTTTAGCAAAATATATGAATAAAAATTTATAATGGAAATTTAAAAAGGTATTATATGACATTGTAGGTGGAGACTTTTAAAAACCTACAGCTATAATTAAAATTAATAATGAATTTAGCAAGGTTATTGGATAATAAGCAGAATCAAATGTATTTTATATCCCATAAATCAAAATATTAGAATATAAAAATTTAAAATATGTCATTTATAATAGCACCCATGTGCTTCACTACCTAGAAATAGACATAAACCACATGTAGGCACAGAAAATTATAAAATATTATTAACAAAAATTAAGAAACACTAAATAAATGGGAGATAAACATGTTCATGAATTTAACAGTATTTTAAAAATATCAATCCTTTGTTCCAGTGTATCTATAGCTTCAATGTAGCCTCAATCAAGATCTCAGGTACTTTATTTTTCTATCAAACTTAATAAACTGATTTGAAATTTTTATGGAAAGTTAAAAAGCCATGAATAGGTATGACAATCTTGAGAAAATAAAATAAAATCTGAAAACTTATTTTCTTTATATTATTTATTGTAAAGTTATAATAAGGCTTTGTAAAGTTAGATAAACAAAGACAAATCAATGAAAGGCACAGAATACAGAGTTAAGAAACAGACCACACACAGGATAACTAATTTACAGTGAGTTGACACTGCAGTGCAATGGAGAAAGATTGTACTTTCAGTAAACTGTACTAGATCAATGGAATATCAAGATGGAAAATGAAATATCATTTAATCTCTATCTCACATTGAATTAGACAGGATTTTCCAGAGAAACAGAACCAATAGGATGTGTGTGTGTGTGTGTGTGTGAGAGAGAGAGAGAGAGAGAGAGAGAGAGAGAGAGAGAGAGAGAGAAAGAGAGTAGGACAGAAAGAGAGGGAAGGAGAGAGAGACACAGAGAGAGAAGAGAGACACAATGTGGAGAGAGAGAGGGAGAGGGGATGGGAGAAGGGGGGAGAAAAAGGAAGGGGAGGGGAGAGGGAGAGAGAGGGGAAGTTATTGTAAGCAGTTGCTTTTCTCATGGGATTGTACTGAGTAATTTTCCATTCTCCTGAGTCAAATACAGGGCACTAGTTAAATGCAGGGCTCAAGATGGCATCAGTTATGCCAAGCTACAACAGATACCATTATGGAGCCTAAGAAGTCCTGTCATCTGCTGTCTGCCTCTGTAAGCCTTTGCCCCAGAAAAGCCCACACTAAATTCCAGTCCTATCCTAAGGCTAAAGAACCAGGAGCATTAGCAGTGTTCGGCCCAGTATGAAGGCAGGAGAAGGCCAAAGTCTCAGCTCAGCCAGGAGAGAGAGGTTTAATATCACATATCTGATCCAGGAAGGTACTGAAGTAATGCTGAGTAAACAATACTTAGTAAGAAAAAATAATTTAGTAGGACACAAAAGTTACTAAACATTTAGGAAAAGACTGATGAAAAATAAATAAAAAATAACCTAATTGAAACTAGAAAATATTTAAACTTGAGTAGTAGTGATGATAAGATATATAAGAATCTTGTGGAAAAGTAAGAGCAACTTACACATTTCAGTTTATATATTAGGAAAAACTGATAATCGATTAATGTAAATGTCAGTCTCAAGAAATGTCTAACAAAGGTCAGCTTCTGATTCACAGATGGTCATCTTCTCACTATAACCCCACATGGTAGAAGGGTAGAGGGGGCTGTTTGAGCCTTTTTCAAAAAATATAAAAGCACTAATTCTATTTATGGGAGTTTCATACTTATGGAGTGATCACTTCCCATAGGTCCAGACTCCAAATTCCATCACATTAAAGATTTAGTTTCATTCAACATAGGAATTTTCTGGAGACACAGTAAGCAGCACTTATTATATCTGGTAATTTTGCTGCTGCTGAGGATAGAAAGATGATTAAGAAAAAAAATCCTTGCTTTCAAGATTCTTACAGTTACCAAGGAAGATACAGATAGGAATGCAGAATCAGGCAAAAATACAATGTGATGTGGGTAAGGTCTGAGTAGGAGTAGGCTTGGGGGGAGCACCTGAAAGGCTCTTCTCCACAAGGCTGAGGTTCTGGGAAAGTGTCTTTATGGGAATGCCTGATTTGGAGCTTGAGAGATACATGGGTGACCTCAGAGTGCTGTGTAAGCTAAGCCTGCTCCAAGGTTAGATAGGGCGCTGCTGCATGCTTGGGATTCCAAGAACACTTCACAAAAGCTGAAATATAAGGGACAGGACAGGGAGTGTACAAGAACCAAGAGGAAGGCTGAGACCGTATCGAAAAGTCTGGAATATTTTCCTCTAAAAATAATAGAAAGCAATGGACCAAATAATTTGACTGAAATAGAACCCCTGAGAAATAACTGCCTCTCCAGGGAAGAAGGGGTTGCAGAAAAACCAAGGCAAAAAGCAAGGAAATTGCTTTAACTGTCTTTGCTTGGAATCCAAGGCAGAAAGAGGGGCGATGAAAACCTGAGTATCAAGGTATGATGGGATTTTTAAGGTAAATTCAGTGGAACTTAGTGCCCAAGTGGCTGTGTAAGATTTTTAAAAAAGGTAAAAGAATAATGAGAAATTCTTGAATTTTGATGTAGATAATTATGTGAACATTAATTGCTATAATTTATATAAACATTTATTTTATAAAATCTGTTTTATTTATTTTTTAATTTTTTTTAATTTTTATTTAAAGAGAGAAAAAAAACAAACGAAACAGAATAAAGGGTAGCAACAATACAGAATTCCAAGGAAAAAAGAAAAAGAACAACAAAAAAAAACCCCACTAAGAAATCATTACTTGACAAATTACATACTGACATCTTGGAAATAGTTGTTCAAATTACAAAATTAAAACATGCAAAGTAGACATTCAAATAGTGACACTGTTAACAGTTCTGCTCCACGATCTGACAAAAATAGAAATATGGTCATCCATCTTACACACTCAAACATACATGCAATTATATCAAAAGGGTAAAATTAAACACAACAAAAAAGAACAAAGCAGGTGACAAGAGAGCAGTGTAAGAGATATAAGTTTCAAAGCTAGGCAATTGGAGATATTCACTCTCTATCATATTGACTCTTGTTTTCTTCCAAATAGTTGTCCATATTGTCACATACAGGGAATTCACATGAAATAACATAGTATGGAATTGATCTGAGCAGGATGAGGAAGGCATTTCAGGTCTTCAAGACTTGACAATAGGGAAGCCAAGAATGGCTGTCATAGTGTCTCTCATTCTCCTTAAAACAGCTGTCCATATCTTCATGTGTGATGAACTTAAACAAAACAAAAACAACCTAGAATCACTTTGAACAAAGAGTGATAGTTTTGGTGGATTACACATCATGACATTATGGAATCAACACTGGGTACTGTAGTGTCTCTTTTTCTTCAAAATAGTTGTTCATTTCAACATGCATTATATAGTTGGTTCTCATAAACTGTTTATAAGCTCTACACGTGCATGAGTTTCTACATGTATATCTGTCCTATCTGTATTAAAGGGAAAAACAAAACAAAGCAAGACAAAACAGAACAATTCCTAGAAAAGCATGAAGCCAAAAAAAAATCATATAAAACTGCAATACAAGGTGATCTACAATGGTTACCATGATGTCTCAGCAGTATATAACAACATTAATAAAAACAAAGCATTGGAGATATTATAAGACTTCAAAAGCAAGTAATAATCAAACCAGAGTGGGTACCTTAGTGAGTCTTGTCATCTTCAGTGTAGTTGCCTATACTCTTAGACTTGATGCTATCAATCATAACAGAAAATCTGTGTTTTAAAAAGCATTAACAATTTGAGTTTTAAGTGTAGTGAGAAGTAATTGAAGGTAAGTGAGGCTATAGAATAATTTTACTTCATACATAAAATTAATCTCGCTACTAGATAGAGCATTGTTGAGAAAATATGGGAGTTGTAGGAGTTGCTTAGTATTATGGAAATCAAGAAAAGACTTTAAGAAGGAAAGGGTGATCAGTTTTATCAAATACTGAAGGCTGATAAAGATGATGGTACAGGATGGCCAAAGGAAGTTAGTGGTGTCTCAACAATGCTTTTTCAGATTTCCTGTGTACGGACTTAAGATCAGCTTCTACTACTTGATGTTGTAAGGCTGTAAACAGATTTAAATCTTCTACATTTCACATTTTTCTTCATGACAAAGGGTTTATAGGGCCTACCGTAAGACTGGTTAAGTAATTAAATACAATAACATATGGAAAAGATTGTGGCATGACTCAATAAATAGTTTCTAAATTCCTCCTTTTCCAACTCACCAAGAAATTGACTACTATTAACTGGCCAGTTTTGTCAAAGCAAACAAGGTCCATGTATTGAAATTTGAAAGATAGATGCTAGAATTCCTAAAGTACTTCTACTTACAATTTTATTTAGGGCTGCAAAATTTTAACTTTATAATGGGAATACTGATATATCATGAAATAGTCACATGATACCTAATAATTCTAATAAATATTCTAAATTTCTAACACAAAAGAAATAACTGAAACATATTTCTTACACTTAGACATAAAATTTGTTCTAAATGAAAGAAAAATAAAAAGAGATGATCATAATGGCAGCATTAAGAAAGTTAAAGCATATTAATTTAAGTAGTGCTAATATTCCTATAGGAATGAGTATGATTTCTAAACTGAGGAAACAATTTCATGCAGAATTTCTGACAGA
>PVJX010050330.1:0-10744 GCA_004027295.1 Dolichotis patagonum | reverse complement strand
ATTCCTGCTTCTTCATTCACATACTTTATTCTTAAGTTATAGATCCTCTTGTCATCTTCCAGTCTTTGTATCTTTACTGCCTGCTCCCTTGTTATTTTTAAGAGATCTTCCCTTTCATGACCCCACATTGCAAGCCTGTGTTCAATTTTTGATAGTCTATCTTTGGTTTCTTTTAAGCAGTTTTGCCAGCTTTCTATGGTGTCTTTAGTTTCCTGATAATCTCTTTGAATCTGTTTCATAAATTCTAGGTTTTTCCTGAATTCTTCATTAAATTTTTCTCTCCATTTTTGTTCCTCCATTCTTCTGTCTGTGCCTTCTTGAGAGGTTCCCAGCCCTTCTTTTATTAATCTACTTATCTATTGTTTAATTTGAATTAATATTTCAGTTTTGGTCCCGCTTACAAGGTCCTGAAGATATCTCTTTATGTCCACTAACGCTGTGTTTGATGTTGCATTATTGCTGCCCTCAATCTCTTTTGTATTTACCTCTCCTGGATCAATGTTCTCAGGGTTGGGGGCTGGGAGTTGTTTCTTATTTCTCCCTTTCGTCATGTTTTTGGTTCCTTCCATACAAGTGTACAGTGTAATTCCCAGACCCTTTTCTTGTTGGTTAAGGCTCCTCTAGAGGACGCAGACCAGGAGCTTTAGCCCTCTTCAATAGGTTATCAGAGATTAGAGTTCACCCACGGGCAGTGTGCGCTAGCTCCTCCCCTCCGGGCCAGTCAACCCCTGCAGGCCTTCACTGTGTCAGCATGCACTGATCTCAGGGAAGTATTATTGTAGCGACTCACTGTCTCCCCGCCAGAGGCACGGCCTAATCCAAGCAGATCCACCAATCCACTCGGTGAGGGGAGTAACCAGCTGAAGCCACTTCCTTATGGAGTTAGGGCTGTCCTGCCCAAATCCAACATGTCATCCATTCAGTTACCCCTTTTCCGTGGGAGGGTCCCATTCCCACCACTCACCATGTGCAGATGCCCGTCCTGAGAACTGCAGGACTCCCCGACCTCTGACTTCAGCGCAACTGCGGTGGGAATTCACGGTGCCTCCGGGTGGGTCGAGCGCAGGGCCAGTCCAGGTGAGCTGGATGCAGGGCTGTTCAGCTCCGCGCTCCAGTGGCTCAAGCCAGTCGCTATGGTGTGGATTGCATGTTCAGGTCGGGCAGGAATTCAGGCGGCTCGAGGAGGGTGCCGTGCTTGCTGACCTTAGCTTCTCTGATGGTAGTCCCAGGACCTCATATTTGAGTGGTTTTTTGCGGTTTAGTTTTTCCCTGGGTTGTGAGAGTCATCCCTATCTGTTTGGGTCTCTCCAGGGTGTTTTATTCTGGCATTTGAGCTGTCTCTGTCAGAGAGGGTCTCTCTCCTGCTACCTACCAGTCTGCCATCTTGTTCAATCTCCTCTTTCTTTTTAAACTTTAATAGATATAGGAAAAGAAAATAGCTTTATTTCCTCCTTGTCCAGTAAATCAAACAAAATGCTTTGATCAGGATCACACATGAATTTTTAAAGTCACTCCCTATATCTCTGTCCCTCCAAGAGATGTATAATCCAACTCATTCCTCAAACTTCCTGCCTACCAGAATGTTTCTGTAAAGGAATAACAATGCCCTGAAAAGATAATGCTTCATGTGGCAGCAGAAGAATTTTTTACCACCTTCATGGCCCCAGACTGCTATCTTTAAGAAAAGATATGAAGTCTGGGTTTGCTTAAAAACTGTATAGGGGAAACATAACTAAAATAGGGTTGTTCTGAATAAATAATGGTCAATGATGATGGAATATTATGGAAGGTACATAATGGTTTGTTGCCATACTGTATTTCCTTTTATAAATTTGTAACATTTTCCAGTAAAAAGTTGAAGGCAACTGAAAATCTAAATAGGTTGTTGGAATACTGGCACTGGGAGGACCCAGCAAGAAGCCAACTAGCCAGACTTACTGGTAAGCCTCGAAAGCCACGTGGGTTCCAAGAAGAGAAAAGTCAGTACCTCCTGGGTGGGTTCCAAGAAGAGAAAAGTCAGTACCTCCTGTGAGCCTCCCAGCATGTGAGCTGAGAATCAATCTCCCTTCCTCCCCATAAGCACAGTGGGTGAGGAGGGCAGGCTGAGTTGATAGCAACTAAGGTACACAAAGCAACTAGATGCTTGTATTGTTTCGTTGATTTTGCAGGCCTGGGACCAGCAGCCTGAGCTTCTCTTAGGAGGATGACAACATGTAATATAGCAAATATAAGGGATTTCCTTCTAGCTTGTCTTTGAAATCCAACATTGTTCCCATTGTTTTGCTTTGTTCTGATTGTTTTGCTTTGTTCACTATTCTATTTTGATTGGTTTTATTCTGTTTTGTTTTTGGTTTGATTTTGCTATATCTAATGGAATGGACAACTATTGTGAGGATAACAAGATATCCTATGGTAGCTATTGTTGTTTTGCTGGTATCCTGCTTTGAAGTTCTGTACCAATTTTGCTGCTTTGTTTTGATTGGTTTCATTATATTTTGTTTTGTTTTGTTGGGTTTTACCAGCTTTAAAATTTAAAAAATAAAAGGTTGCTAGAGCAAGAAATTCAAACTCAATGACACTATTTTGGATTTCTTTTTTTATTTCATTTTTTCATACAATTTCCAGCACCCTATTAAACAAGAGTAAGTGAGATTTGGCTGGTTATATGTTCCTAGTTCAACAAATCCAGACAGAGCTGGAATTGAAGTTAGCAGGGTTGACTGCTTACCAGTGAGCCGCCAAGACTGCTCAGTCAGGGGTGCCCTGGGACCTACCTAGGGCAGAAACTTTTTAAGTCACTGCTCTGGTCTAGACATAGGTTGGAAGGTCATAGCTCCAGCTTCTCTGAGTCAGCAAAATGCTGTTGTCACCAGCGAGGTCTGAAGTGCCTCTCATTGGAGCAACATCCTGGAGGTGTCCTGCCAAGAGAAAATGCCAGAAATAACAGATTGTTGGAGAGTGTTGAGATGGGATGTTGAGAAAACGGTGTCATGGGAATTCGCTGCTGGACCTTAGACAGCAGAGTCCAGGAGGACATCTGAAGACTCAGTTGTAAGGAATTTTAGGCCCCCAACAAACCCAAGCAGTTTATGGTCCAGTCTTGGCCCTTTGTTCATAAATCTGTCAGGGATGCTTCCCACGAAGGGCACTGCTGGCCTGGGGCAGCCTCAGGAATGGATGAAGACTGTTTAACTCTGAAGATGAGGTGCTCACAGCCATGTTCCACATGGTCCAGAAGTCTCCTTTTCCCTTCCCCCTTCACACACCCTCATTCTTCCCACCATTTTTGAGAGGTTCCACAGTCCTGAGACATCTCTGTGATGCAAAGGGCTCCAATGGCTGAGCCCTCCAACCAGTGTCAGAACCATATTCTGAAAGCCAGAGCGACCCCACAGTGCCACAGTCACCTACCTGTGAGGAGCTCCCACCCAGAACCAGAGGCTTCCTGACACCTCTGCATCCAGCCCAGCAGGCATCTTTCCTTTGATTTCTTGGGGAGATTCAGAGACATGATCTCACTTGTGCATGGATGCCTATCTAAAGGGAACAGTCCAGACTGCCCTCTTCCATGCCACAGAGATTGAAAGAAATGAAGGGTTAAGAAGAGCAGCCTCAGTCAGGTCCATGCCCAGGTTAGGCCCTAGAGGGGCCTAGCAGAGATGTGGGTAAAGCAATGCTACCTATTTATCTCCCTCGGGCCTTGTCCCCAGTTTACAGTGCTGCACAGTTGGATTCGCTGTAACAATCTCTGCACGCCTCCAGTCTTAACACCACCAGCTCACATCATCCCTGCTAGCAAGCCTCCAGTGACTGTCATCCTCAATGCCCTAGCACAGTGCTACACCCTGTCATCCTCACTTCTCCACTCTGCCTCTCACTGTCCTCCCTAGCACACTCTGCTCTCAGTAGGATAAAGAGCCTGCATGGTTCCTGGGATACCTCTGTGACCTCGGGCTGACTTCCCAAACCCCAAGGTCCAGTAGAGTGTCATTCCTCAGTGAGGGCTTCAAAGGCAGCTTGTACAGCATTCATGGCATTGCATTGTAATCGCTGGTTTACTTCCCTGGTCTCCCAAGCAAAACTCAGAGATCCTGCAGTGTGCTCTCTACCACTGTGTCTGACACAGCAAGCACTCGAATCCTGAGAATATTGTTTGATGCAGGCCTCCAGATGCTTGCTTGGTACAGACCATGTGCTCAGTTGAGAAGGCCTGCCCCCAAATGACCTTTGTTCCATCTTTATGTTCCCTTCCTTAAAAACATCAAATGTTCTTCACTTCCCCCACATTTCTGTCCCTCAAAGAGTTGTTTTCTCCAGATTAGTGATCAAAATTTTTCCCTACTGGAATGTTTCTGTAAGGGAATAAGAATGTCCTCCAGAAATAATGGCCCAGGTTGGCAGCAAAAGAGCACTGTCACCTGTCATCTTCATGGCCCCAGACTACTGCCAGCTGAACTCACAAACAATGGATCTTGGGGATCGTGGGCCCTAGACCAAATTCACTGTGGTCCTGTTGCTTCCTACCGAATACTAATGAGAGAATCTCAAATATAGTAGCTGAGAGACCTCAAAATGGTGTGAACTCTAAAATGGGGTAAATTTGAGTTTAAGCACTGTTTTGGCCACTTAATCTTTCTGTACCATTTTGGTCATATACCAATGCTTATGACACCTACTGTAGTCAAATAGGTATTTGCTGCTATAACAAATAATACTAAATCTTAGTAATTCAATGCACTAAAATGTTTATTTCCCCCTCACATGAAGTTTAATATGACTTTGTAGTAGTGCAGTTCTCTTGAGTGGCCTTCCAGCTCAGTAATGCACACTCCTCCCTACCCATGGCTCTATTGAACCCCACATACTTTGGGGTCTCACTGGGATCATCTCACTAAGCTAGTCATCAGGAGAAAAAACAGGGTATTGAGGGTTGCTTAGAGGTTTGGGGGAAGCCCAGAAGAGCAATCTGTATCACCCAAGCTCCAGTCAACATCTAATGACTCCCAGGTGGAAATAAGGCGAGCCAGGGCAGGAGATGTAGAAAAGTATTAAGTTCTAAGAAATACAAGGCATCAATTCCACCCACCTATAGAATTGTTATATTTAATGGAAAATCATATAAAGGCATGGAACAGAGTCCTAGCCCAAGGATGAATGCTAAATTAATAATAATTTCATTTTTGTTTTTGCCTTTGGTGACGATTCTGGATGGACAGTTTCTAGAATGATCTCTATGAATGAGTCTCCCTTCATTGTCTCTTCCTCCTCCTCCTTCTTCTTCCTCTTGTCTTCTTCCTTCCCTTCTCTTCGTTCTTCTCTTCTTCTTTTAATGGAACAGCTGAAGAATCTTTTCAGACATGTGAAGATAGTCAAAATCAAAATAGAATCGCTTGTATAAAATCCTAACAAAAAATAAATAAAGGAAAAAATTATAAAGGAGAGTTCTCATGAATCATTCATGCTTAATAACAGGAAGTATCAGCAGCTCTGCCAGAGCCAGAGCTTTGCCTAAGAGCCACTGCCATTTTACACAAGTCGCAATTCCTCAGGACATCTGTCCAGCAACTACTTCTCCTACTTTGGGCTGCCCAAGAATAATTATTCTAAGATAACTTATATAATCCTCCTCATTCTGCCTTTAAAAGTTTTACCTTGTCTCAACCTCCTTAAGTACATTCATAGTTTATGTAATGCATATTCCCATTTATTGTGACTCTAGACTAAACTTTATTTTTGGAGGACCTCTGTTAATAATTTAGATTGACAGGTACCTGCCAGTCATCAGACACCCAGGAGAGTCTGAGAGGTCCTCCTCTCTTTCCTCCTTTTTCCTCTTCCTCATCCCAGTTTTCCAGAACATTTGGGAAGTTCTGCACTAAGCATAATAACAAATGCGTCCCCTTGACTGTCGCCATCACACATAGTAATCCATAAACACACATTCTGTCCTGCTCTGAGAGAAGACTGGTTCAAGATGACGGAACTTCTGAATTTCTTTGAGGTGTAAGGAGTCTCCCTGCAGAAGTATGACTCAGGGGACAGTCACTGGGTACTCAGACAGGCTTTGCTAGCAGTTGGATGAGACATGTGGAAGGGGACAGGCAGAAGCCCAGACACACTTCAAGCTGCTAGACAGGATTATGAGGATGATGATGGGTGATGAATTCAGATCCCTTCCTTACCTTGACCTAGTATTTAGTTGTATCTGAGACAGTTTCCTCAAGGATGAAGGGCTTTTCTGTGAGATTCATGCATTCTTGCTTGCCTTTCTGTTGAGCCCCCAGTACCTTCTCATCTGGATTTCAGAGACCCTGTTGTTAACATTGCTCCTTAAAGTAGAACCAGCATCTGATTTTTGAGTGGTGACTGCTGTCAACAAGTCAACCTTCTTCCTGCAGTTCTGTGCTCACAAGGACACTCTACCCTTCCATGCCAAGGTCCATAGACTTGCTTGCGGCCTCGTTCATCCACCCTGCACCCCTCTGGTGGCTGCTTCTCACGCCTGTTTATCACCCCTCAGTTCCTCTGGGGAGAAGAGCACAGAAAACAAGGCCATGAGAGTCTATTGTTTTCACTTTACTTTTAAGGTTTGGAAGGCGAGGATGCCAGACACTTTATGCCTAAGAAATGATGCAGAATATGAAGCCTCTGACCATGAGAATCTAGGAGATCTCATCTCTCACTTATGATCTATGCTTTGTCACATCTCCACAAGATGGAAACAAGCACATGTGTGCTCAAACACACACACACACACACACACACACACACTCAAACCCAATTCCAACAAAACTGTCCAAGCCCCTAATACAGATGTGAGAAACACACCAACCAATTTCTCATCCAGCTTCAGGACACCATGTCACATTCAGTCACTTTGATCATCACAGCAACTGGTTATAGTTTCTGGCTTATTGCCAATCATTTGAAAGACGAAATCTCCATGTCTTGCTCAACAGGGCTTCAAACACGATCACTGGCTTCTTTTTCCATTTTTTTCTTTTGACATGCATAGTGCTTTTCTCTTTCTTTTCTTTTGCCTTCTTTCCTTTTAAGAATATTTCATTTAAAACCAAGTAAGTTTTTTTCCCATCATTATGTTGATGGGTCATCATCACGGTAATCCTCCCCCTTCCAAACTCCCTCTTAGCAATGAACTATATGCAAAGGCTTGTCATCCTTTATTAGTCAAGGTGGAGGTGAGTTCAACTTCCCTCATATCAGTGATGAGTATTTCTTCAATTTGTTTATTTGTAGCTAGGGCAACTCTATAACTGTAAACATTGCATAGGGCAAAAAAGTCCCTCCCTGGAAGGACAACACAGGTTATTTTGCTTTTACAGACAGATCTTCCAGTGGATAAAACCAGGTTTGCTCAAGGTCTTTGTACAGCAAAAACTCCATAATGCAATATCCAAAACTCTCTCTTTAAAAAAAAATTACACACTACCTATAACAAAAACTGCCTTGAAGATGTTTCTCACACTCATAATCACAAACTATTTCAGTGAGACATTTTTCTCAGAAATAAAGCAATCCACAAAATCTATAGAAGACAGGTATGAATGAAAAACCATCTCACAAACCTTGATATATCTTGTGGGAAACACATAATTAGCACATCTGGGATTCCTTGAGACATTATTGAAATATTTGTAAGCCAAAAAAGTATTTAGAGAGCATTGATTAAAATAAATTTTGTTAAAGTGACTATCCATAAATATTTCCCAGTGATAAGAAATACTACCTTGTTGAAAACTTTTATTCCTGAAATAATAGTTTTTAAAGATTTAGCTAATTATGCAATATCAATGTTATTTTGCACCATGGTATGTGGGAATAATCTTTCTTTTCCTATAAATGTGCCTATTTGATTTTGCAATATGAATATTATTCTGCATATTTTATTATTCTATGGCCATGTTAATCATCCTAAACAGAAAAACCATACCCTGAGGGCTCAGAGTATGGTACTCCACTTGCCCTAGCAGGCAAGAGGTTTTGATTGGTCCCTAGGACCACAACCCAAACACACACACACACACACACACGCACACGCACACGCACACGCACACGCACATGCACACACATGCAGAGAAAAGCCATGCCTCTGGATATGGAAGATGATATTCCTCTTAAGGATGAGATCATTCTTTATGTCACTCGCCAGGTATAATGGGGTGTGTCTCTCACAACTAAAATGATGTGTTCTAAACCATGATCCAAGTGATCATTCCACGGTTGTATATATGTCTAAAAATTTAGCAAATGGTATGGATTTGTGCACATTTATTTGTTATGATATTTTCCTATAAAATAACAAAGTCATCAGAGGGAAGGCTGAAAGTAAACTTCAGAGAAAATTTCTGGTTTCTCTTGGTTTTGACCAACCGCCAAAATATTTCCCAAATTGTAAAAGAAGGAAAATAATAGGAGACCAGGCAAAACATCTGTGAACTTTTGCCAACCATTTAAAGGATAAGGGTTACATTTCTAAGTAAATAGTACATGCCAATACTTCTCAAACTTAATTTGTTTTATGCTTTTAAAATTTTCTGTATTTATACCCCTTCCTTCCCATTTCTGAGACAAAGTACAGTTGATTCTTGTTATTCACAACAGTTATGCTCTCTAAAGTTGCCAAGAACACTAAATTAGCAAACACGGAACCTTTGCTCCTAAGGGAAATAGAGGGTAGGTTCTTGTCAGCCTCTGGTCACAGTTTCATCCACCAATCAATACATAGCCTTGTTGTAAGTGTGTTTCTGCTTAAAGACACCTTATTTAAACCTTGTTGATTCATTGACACAGAGCCCACTGCCCTCAGACCACCAGAAGCACCATAACTTGTGCCTGAACTAAGCTTTATGTGCCTATAAGGCACAGTCTCTGACTCAGGAGCACTAGACAGCTCTTTCATACTAGGTCTGAGGGCCAGTTTGAAAAGGAAAAAAAATCATCAAAATGCAAAACAAAAAAAAGTGACACTAAATAGATCATGTAAGAAGTACTCACAGAATGGGATCTGGAATATGAAAGCAGAATGTTACTTATTCAGCATCAGCTGGAAATGTATGCCAAGTGACTCAAGAGTTTTGCCACCCTATACATGTCCATGAATAAGCTTAGAAGCCTTGCATATACAATACTGATTTTGGGTTACAAATAAACTTTACCAAGTAGGTGAGTTGACAAACACAGAAGCCATGAATCCTAAGGACCAACAGTATAGTATTTTGAAAATCTGAGCTTAGTTTAGTTATGGAAAGTGAAACTAAGAGAAGGAGCTATTGTCTGTATCAACAATTATCAAACTTTACTACCTGTTAGAATATCCTGGGAAGATTTATAAATGTTCATGTCCAGACCGAACTCTACCAATTATCTAAGACTCTCTGGAACAGTTACATGTGAATTAGGTACCAGTATTTTAAGTTCTTGGGGATGATTATAGTCATTAGGCAAATTTGAAAGCCAATGGTCTTTGCTTTGACCAATGGGCATAGCTCATGTTAAGGGGTAGGATGGTGTCACTGGCAAGCAGCAGTTAGAAGGATGAAAAACCCCAAGTGATGGCTAGATCGCCACATGTGTTAATTATCTGTTGTTTTGCAGCAATATCTATCATCTCAGAGGGTTTGTGGCTTGGGGATGCAGGTCTGACCTAGCTGGGTCCCTGGGCTCGGGATCTATCACAAAGCTGAAATTGAAGTGTCATTTTTAAAGAGATCTTTCCTTTCATGATCACACATTGCAAATCTGTCTTCAAGTTTTGAGAGTCTATCCTTAGTTTATTTCAAGCAATTTTGCCAGCTTTCAATGGAGTTTTTAGTTTCCTTGTAATCTCTTTGAATCTGCTTCATGTATTCTAGGTTTTCTTTGTATTCTTCATCTAATGTTTCTCTCCTTTTTTTGTGTTCCTCCATTCTTGTCTATGTCTTCTTGAGAGGTGCTTAGCATTTCTTTTATTAATCTACTTATATCTTGCTTAACTTGAGTTAATATTTCAGTTTTGAGCTGGTCTACAAGGTCCCAAAGATATCTCTTTATGTCCGCTGATGCCGTGTTTGATGTTGCATGTTTGCTGCCCTCAATCTCTTTTGTATTTACCTCTCCTGGATCAATACTCTCAGGGTTGGGGGCTGGGGGCTTTTTCTTATTTCTTTCTCTTGTCATGTTTTTGGTTTCTTCCATACAAGTGTACAGTGGAGTTCCCAGCCCCTTTCCCTGTTGGTTACAGCTCCTCTGAAGCATGCTGGCTAGGGATTTCTGCCCTCTCCAGTCTGCTGTCAGTCACTGAGGTGCAAGCAGAGGCAGTGTATGCTAGCAGCCCCTCTCCGGGCCAGCCAACCTTTGGGGGCCTTCACTGCATTAGTGTATGCTGGGTGTAGGAAATCAGTTTGGGTTGACTTATTGGGTCCTGGTCAGGGGTGTGACCCAGGCCAAGCAGATCCCACCAATCTGCTCTGGGAGAGGAGCCACCAACTGAAGTCACTGCCATTCCCAGTTTGGGTTCATCCTGCCCTACTCCAACATGTCATCCAGTTGGTCGCCCCTTTCCCGTGGGAGGGTCTTATTCCCAGCACTCACCGCGGGTTAATGCTGGTCACTTTCTGGCTCCGTTCTCTGTTGGGCTCCCCAACCTCCAACTTCAGCATGGCTGTGGCATGATTTCATGGTGGCTCCGCATGAGTTGTGCATGGGGATGGTTCAGCTCCATGCGTGGGCCGCTCAGGCCAGTCAC
>PVJX010050329.1:0-10727 GCA_004027295.1 Dolichotis patagonum | reverse complement strand
TATCCTGCAAAACTCTCTCTAGAAATTAATGGAGAAAAAAGATGCTTCCATGACAAAGAGGAACTAGGAGAATTTGTGACCACCAGTCCAACCCTACAAAAAATACTGAAGGACATTCTAGGGAGAGAGAACAAGAATACGAGCATTTCAGGAACAGTGGCAGAGAGGCCTCAGTGAACAGGGCAGATAGTGGAGTGGAGCAGAAATATAGACAACCAATGACAGAAAAACAGAATAGCAGAAATGAGGCAGAGAAGATTGGCTATAATCTCTAGTATAGATACCCTTGAAATATTTACAGAGAGAAACACAGGCAGAGTAGATCTGGAGATAGGGTCCATTGAGATGCTCTATATAGGGAGGCAGTGGTACCCAAAACATGCATGAAAGGGGAAGAATTGTCTAAAAAAGGGAGTCAGAGGATATTGTTAATTGGGTAACAAGATTTAAAATTTACATTATTCTCACGACTCTGCTTGGATGGATTACGTGCTGTTCCAGTTTGTCTACTTACACTAGACTTGAGGACATGGTCAGCTGTCCCCAAAGTAAGAGGACATATTATGGTAATCATCCCTAATTTTCCTATCAACTTAATCTGAAACCCTTTATAACTTATACTGTCTTATTATGACTGATCTTATTTGAATCTGGTTTGTTAGATTGCTACTTTATATTGACTGATTTTATTTAAATCTGTTATGATTGATAGCATCAAGTCTAAGAGTATAGGCAACTACACTGAAGATGACAAGATTCACTAAGATACCCACTCTGGTTTGATTATTACTTGCTTTTGAAGTCTTATAATGTCTCCAATGCTTTGTTTTTATTAATGTTGTTATACACTGCTGAGACATAATGGTAACCATTGTAGATCACCTTGTATTGTGGTTTTATGTGATTTTTTTGCATCATTCTTTTCTAGGAATTGTTTTATTTTATCTTGATTTGTTTTGTTTTTCCCGCTAATACAGAAATGATAGATATACATGTAGAGACTCAAGCATGTGTAGAGCTTATAAACAGTTTACAAGAACCAACTATGTAACACATGTTGAAATGAACAACTACTTTGAAGAAAAAGAGACACTACAATACCCAGTGCTGATTCCATAATGTCATGATGTGAAGTCCGGCAAAACTATCACTTTTTGTTCAAAGTGATTTTAGCTTGCTTTGCCTTGTTTAAGTTCAACACACATGAAGGTATGGATAGCTGTTTTGAGGAGAATGAGAGACACTATGACAGCCATTCTTGGCTTCCCTAATGTCTGGTCTTGAAGACCTGAAATGCCCTCCTCGTCCTGCTCAGATCAATTCCATACTAGGTTGTTTCATGTGAATTCCCTGTATGTGAGAATATGAACAACTATTTGGAAGAAAACAAGAGTCAATATGATAGAGAGTGAATATCTCCGATTGTCTAGTTTTGAAGTTTTTGTCTCTTACATTGCTTTATTGTGATCTGCTTTGCTCTGTTTTGTTGTATTTAATTTTACCCTTTTGATATAATTGCATGTATATTTGAGTGGGTAAGACAGATGACCATATTGCGTTTTTGTCAGATCGTGGAGCAGAACTGTTAACAGTCTCACTGTTTGAATGTCTACTTTACATCTTTTAACTTTGTAATTTGAACAACTGTTTCCAAGAAGTCAGTATGTAATTTGTCAAGAAATAATTTCTTTGGTTTTTTTGTTGTTGTTTTTTCTTTTTTCACTTGGAATTTTGTATTATTGCTACCCTTTATTTTGTTTTGTTTTTTCTCTTTAAATAAAATTTAAAAAAACAACATTTGTTCATCAAAAGACATGATTGTGAAAGAAAAATAGTTATTTGCAAGAAAAGTAGCTAACAAAGGAGATGTAGCCAAAATACATAAAGTATTTCTACATATTTATAAGACATAACAGATGTTACACAAAACGGGAGCGGGAAAGAGGCACTTCAGAAAAAATGGTTAATAGGAATGAATAATAAACAAATGGAAGTGTTCTCAACTTTACTAGGCATTAAGATTAAGAAAATGAAAATTAAAGCCATATTCTAAAGCTTTTGTTCTTATACCTTAATAGGCAAAATAAAAATAGAAATTTCATGTTATTGTGAGCAAGTGAGCAATTGGAATCTGTAAACACTGCTTGTGGAACTGAAAATTATTACAGCCTCATTGGAAATGTGTTATGGTTTGTGTCTAGGTGGGCCCCAAGCCACTTGCAGTCATGCAGGTGCCTGAGTCTAGCATTTGGGAAACATGTAGAAATGTATCTTGATGTTTTGAATGGGAAGTAAAAGAATGACGGACCATCACCGAAATAATACAATAGTAGAACTGCTCTGTGAACACTCACTCCCTGAGGGAGAACAAATGGCTATTAAATGCTTGCATTATAAAGGCCCATATTGTACAATTGTACTGAAATCCAGTGGAGGTGGATTGGAATTGTCATCTACTTTTACAGTGTCACACAGTGGAACTTGGGGACAGGTAAAGTTATGTTACTAGGCTGATACTCCAGTTGTCTGCTTTGCTGTAGATACTGAATTGTTTTTGCTTTGATCCATTGAATTTTGTTGCTTTCTATGGCTCACTTCCTTAGTCATTTCTTTCAGTAATTGTAGTCTAGTTACTTCATGCTCTGCTATAGGTAGATGGGTTACTACAATGATTGGCATAGCAAAATGCCAGTATATTCAAAGACTTTGTGGATGAAAGGAGGAAGGGGATGCAAGAATATGAAGCAACTACCTCAGAACTAAGAGATCCTATGTTTGTTCAAATAGTAGAAGATAGGAAAGTTAATTGGTCTGCTTTCACAAGTTGAGGTTGTGAGAATTCATAATGAGTCCCCCAATGGTGTTCTCTTCAACACAGTAGGAGACAAAGAGATCACCTTTGAATCCTATTGAAGAGGAAGGTACAATCATCCTGTTTGAAAAACACAACTACTGGTGGTACATTCTTACTATCACATAATTCTTGTAGCTTGACACAGGAAGATCACAAATTGTCAGCCTGGCCTGCTTAGGAAGTTGGTACTCTCTCTCAGAATAAAATAGACATGGGGTGTAACACAATATAAAGGTCCTGGGCTGAATCACTAGAATCATACAGGAAGGAAAAAGAAGGAAATACCATAACTACAACTGTTATGGAGAACTCAACATGACTCTAAACAGAGTAGTATGATTTACCACAAGGGAAAAAAGAATGAAACTGGAGATCACACTTGTCAAGACTGAGAAACTGTTTCAAGATTCAGTTGGTGCGTCTGGATCTAAAATGAGAACTGTTGTATTCTTGGAGGAGAAATAGTAGGAAGTAATCCTTCTCACATATGATCCCTTGAGTAATGCAGGCTACTTTGGCAGGAGAATGTCATGTCCTCAACTTGGCTTGTTGCTTTCATTTTCTGTTTCAATGAAAGCATTGTGACAAACTTGGGGTGAATACAGAAGAAGAAGCTGCTTCAAATATAGTAACTGTAGCTGCTTTAAAATGACTGCATTATAAATGGGGTAACACAGTGATAATGAACCTATCATCCAGTAAATGACTGATAAATACCTAGACGCTACTTCCCTGAAGTGAATGTGAATAGTTGGCTATGAGGATTTCAGACCAAAAAATACCCAATGTAAAGAAAATCAAGTTTTCCAGATATAACTATAGCAAGCATGAAAGTTCTATGATATAGAAAAAACAAAGGATGTGAATAAGAATAAATTTCTCATAAAGGAATGTAGTCATTAGTCGATGCAAATTGGCTGTAGAACATTTTTCTCAAAGAACAGATTACTGTGTTAAGTGCTAAAGAAGTTTGGCCCAGATATGAGTTGTGTGGGTTAGGGATAAGGAACACAGGCAATTATCTATCCAACTGAAACAGAAAATGTCTACATAGAGTCTGATGTCTTCATGGAGATAAAATTCTCTTTATAAGAGAAAGGAAGAAACCAATTGGGTCCCACAGGACAAAGTACTCCCTTGACACTTCCACTGCCTGACTTTAAGATCCTGCACCCTACTTTGCAGAAGGGGACACTGAGGTGATGTCAAAGTATCTCTGTTATCAGTAGGCCCCACAGGCCTTATCTCTCTGTTCTGTAATTGTTTAATAAGGCATAAATAAGCATAAGAGAGAAAATATATTTTCATTTTTCCAGTATCAATACTCAAAAACTATCTAGATATTCTTTTGACAGACAAGGGATGTGGTTGATATGGATGCATTTGGAAATATAGTAAAAAAATGAAGGGAACAACTGTACCCAACTAGCTGCAGTCATTTGGAATCATTTTATGCTCCACTGGTTTTAAACTTTACTATTTGATGTATGATGTACTGCTATTTTATATGAATATTCTGTGAGAACTCACAGATTCCTAGGCGAAGTTCTCTCAAATGTGAAAAGCCTCTTATAGGGAAAAGCCTCTTATACTGGGAATACCAAAATCAACAACTAAACTTCCATTTCTCTTCCATATTCTACTATGGAAATAATATGGAACTCAAGGAGGAGAAAACACAATCATGATCTTTTTTTATTTTAAGGAGAATAAAGCAAAAGAGGGCAGAACAAAGAAGATCAGAGCAGAACAACACAAGCAACACAACACTTTACAATAAGACAATGGGACATTAACAGTAGCTATCAAAATATCTTCTGCTATAGTTGAGCATAGCTTGAAATACAATAATATCGAACATAACGCAATAGTATAAAACCATTCAAGAGAATGATAGAATTACAGGACATTCTGAACTGAATAACTATGATCAATGGCTACTATAATATCTCATTTTCAATAAAAAGATTTGTTTATACTATCACATATATTAAAATCCCATTAAGACACAACATGATAGAACTGATAGTAATAGCAGAGTAGAAGCATGGTAGGACTTCTAAGCAAGATGATATTAAATCAGCAATGGCTGCCGTAATGTTTTGTTTTCTTCAAAACAGCTGTTCATACCATCACACATAATAAAGTCAAATAAAACAGATTAAAACCATTCCAACTGATGAATGAAAACAGTAAAAGGCTTCAAAGCAATGAAATGGAAAATCATGATTACCATAAAATCTTATATACTCTTACGAACTCTCATACTAGGGAGACTATATGATATTTACACATGTGAGTTTGTTATTTCGCTTATGAGTATGGTCTCAAGCTGTGTCCATTTATTTATGAATATCTCAATGTGATCATTCTTTATAGCTGAGTAGTACACCATTGTATAAAAATGCCAAAATTTTTTTATCCATTTCTCAGTTTTTGGGCACTTAGGTTGTTTCCAAGATCTGGCTATTACAAATTGTGCTGCCATAAACATGGGTGCACATATATCACTGTGGTATGTTGTTTTCAGATCTTCTGGGAATATGCCTAGAAGTAGAATAGCTGGGTCAAATGGGACTTCTAAACACAGCTTTTTGAGAAATCTCCAGACTGACCTCCATAGTGGTTACACCAGTCTCCACTCCCACAAACAGTGCAGAAGAGTTCCTTTTTACCCACAGCCTCTTCAACACTTGTTGTAGGCAGTTTTTTCTATCCTGGCCATTCTTTCTGTGTGAGATGGAATCTCAGTGTGGTTTTAATTTACATTTCTCTAATGACTGAAAACGATGAACATATTTTTCATTTATTTATTTGCCATTCATATTTCTTCAACTGTGTATTCATTTCAGATGCCCATTTTTGGATTGGGTCTTTGAATTTCAAAGGTCTGATTTTTTAAAATTCTTCGTAAGTTCTAGACAGAAGTTCTTTGTCTGAGGGACCATCCATTAAGATTTTTTCCCAATTTGTGGGTTTTCTTTTCACTCTGCTGGAAATTTCTTTTGACATGCAGAAACACTTTAATAAGATATGGTCCTAGTTATTGATTCTGGGAAGTATTTCCCATTCGGTTTGATTCTTGTTTATGAATTCTCTACCTACCCTTATATTTTCAAGGTTTTTACCTACTTTGTCTTCCAACAGATTTAGTGTTTCTGTTTTAATATTTAGATCTTTGATCCATTTAGATTTTAATGTACTACATGGTGATAGGCATGGGTCTAGCTTTAGTCTTCTGCATATGGACAGCCAATTTTTCCAGCACCATTTGTTAAAGAGATTGTCTTTCTTCCAGTGATCATGTTTGGCCCCTTTATCAAAGATAAGGTGTTTGAGTGAGTTTGTGGCTATGGTAGTATCATGCAATCTATTCCAATCATCTTCAGACCTATTTTTATCCAGTACCATGTTGATTTTATTACAGTAGCTTTGTAGTATTATTTCAAGTCAGGGATTGTGATGCCTCCTGCCTTGCTTTTGCTGCTTAGAATTGCCTTCGCTATTCTAGGTATCTTCTGGCTCCAGATGTATTTTAGGAGTGATTTCTCTAGATCTATGAGGTATGCAAGTGGTATTTGGATTGGGATTGCATTTAATCTGTATAGTAATTTTGGGAGAATGGAAATTTTCACAATGTTTGTTCTTCCTACCCATGAACAAGGGATGTCTTTCCATTTTCAGAGGTCCTCTTCAATTTCCTTTTTCAGAGTATTATAATTTTCCTTGTATAGCTCTTTTACTTCTTTCATGAGATTAATTCCTAAGTATTTCATTTTTTTGGGTGCAAGTGTGAAGGGTGTGGCCTCTCTTATTTCTCTCTCCATATTTTTGTTGTTAGTGTATAGGAATGCTATTGATTTTTGAGTATTGACTTTGTATCCAGCTACATTGCTGAAATTATTTATTATATCTAGGTGTTTTTCAATAGAGTTTTGGGGGTCTTCTGTGTAAATTATCATGTAATCTGCAAATAAGGATACTTTAACTTCTTCTTTTCCTATCTTTACTCCTTTTATTTCTCTCTCTTATATCATTGCTCTGGCTTGTATTTCCAGTACTATGTTGAATAGGAGCGGTGATAGGGGAAAACCTTGACTTGTGCCTGATTTTAAGGTAAAGCTTTCAGTTTTTGGTCATTTAATAGGATGCTGGCTGTTAGTTTGTCATATATGGCCTTTATCATATTGAGGAAAAGACCATCTATTCAGATTCTGTGTAAGGTTCTTATTGTGAATGAGTGTTTGACCTTGTGAAAAGCTTTTTCTGTATCTATAGAAATGATCATGTGGTTCTTACTTTGTCTCTATTGATATGGTGGATTACATTTATTGATTTATGTATGTTGAACCATCCCTGCATTCCTGGGATGAATCCCACTTGGTCGTGGTGCATAATCTTCTTGATGATTTGCTACATCCTGTTTGCTAATATTTTATTGAGAATTTTTGCATCTATGTTCATTAGGCCTATAGTTCTCTTTTTTAGTTGGGTCTTTATCAGGTCTTGATACTAGAGTAATATTTGCTTCCAGGAATGACTTAGGAAGAATTGCTTCCCTTTCAGTTTCATTGAAGGGTTTGAGGAGTGTCGGAATTAAGTCTTCTTTGTATTTCTTGTAGAACTCTGCAGTGAATCCATCTGGGCCTGGGCTGTTCTTTGTTGGCAAGGATTTAATTACATTTTCAATTTCCTTAATAGAAACTGGGTTATTCAGCAGTTTTGTATCTTCCTGACCCATCTTTTGTAGTTCATATGTATCTAAGAATCTGGCTGTTTCTTCAATGTCATTGAACCTATGAGAGTAGAGGTTTTCGAAATAGCTGTTGATGATCTTCTGTATTTCCACCAAGACTGTAATGATTTCACCTTTTTCATTTCCTATTGCATGAATTTGAGTTTTTTTGTTTCCTTTTTTAATAAGGTTGGCCAGGGGCTTATCAATTTTATTTATTCTTTCAAAGAACCAACTCTTTGATTCATTGATCATTTGTACTGTTTTCTTAGTCTCTATTGCATTAATTTCTGCTCAGATCTTTATAATTTCCTCCCTTCTTTTGGCTTTGGGCTTGGCTTGCACTTCTTTTTCTAGATGTTTAAGTTGTAGAATCAGGTTGTTTATTTGTGTTCATTCTGTCTTCCTGAAGTGGGAACTCAGTGCAATAAATTTTCCTCTGAGGAGTGCTTTCATTGCATCTCAGAAATTCCAGTAAATTGTTTTTGCATATTCGTTTGCTCGTAGTTATTGTTTAATATCTTCTTTAATTTCCCCCATGACCCAGTGATTGCTCAACAGTGTATTATTCAGTTTCCATGTGTTTGTGATGTTTTTGCAGTTGCTTTTATCGTTAATTTCTAATTTTAAGGCACTGTGATCTGATAACATGAATGGGATAATTTCAATACTTTTGTATTTACTTAAATATGTTCTGTGTGCTAGTATATGGTCTATTTTAGAGAATGTCCCATGTACTGCTGAGAAGAAGGTATATTCTGATGTTGTGGGATAGAACACTCTATATGCATCTGTCAAGTCAATTTGTTCACAGTTGTGATTCAGTCCTGTTATTTTTTTGCTGATTTTCTGTCTAGTTGGTCTGTCCCTGGTGTGAATGGCATGTTAAAATCTCCTGTTATAATTGTGTTATTGCTTATTTGATTTTTATTTTCTGTTAATATTTGCTTTGTATAGCTGGGTGCTCTAGAATTTGGTGCATATATTTTTAAGATTGTTATCTCTACCTCTTGAAGTTTTCCCCTAACTAGTATGTAGTGAATTTCTTTATCTCTTTGGATCATTCTTGGTTTGAAGTTCACATTGTCTGCAAACAAGATTGCTACTCACACTTTTTTTGGTTTCCTGATGCATGAAATATTGTTTTCCATCCTTTGACTTTCAGCCTATGCATTTCCTTTTGGGTAAGAGGGGTTTCTTGTAGACAGCATATGGTTGGATCTTGATCTATTCTGCCAATCTCTTTCTTTTGATTGGTGAGTTGAGGCCATTTACATTAATGGTTATAACTGTTATATATTGGTTTATTGTTGACATGTTATCTTTCTGCTGTTGTATCTTTAGCTTTCCATTGTATTTAATTGTCTGCCTTTCTTGGTGGTTTTATCCTATGTGTATCTAGAATATTTTACAGTATTCCTTGTAGGGTTGGTTTGGTGATCTTGAAATTTTTCAGCTGTTCTTTATCATGGAAGTATCTTATTTCTCCATCCATTTTGAAGGACAGTTTTGCAGGGTACATCTGTCTGGGTTGGAAGTGGTTTTCCTTTCCAATCTGAAATACTTCACTCCATGCTCTTCTTGACTTCATTGTTTGTGTTGAGAAGCCTGCTGTGATTCTGATAGGTTTTCCTTTATAGGTGGTCTCTCTTTTCTAACACCTTTAAGTATTCTATTCTTATGGTGGATTTCTGGGATGGTGATTATTATATGTCTGGGTATAGTTTTATTTGGTTATGGCTATTTGGAGTTCTATATGCTTCACTAATCCAAATATTAGTTTCCATTCTCATTTTTGGGAAGTTTTCAGCTTTTCTGTAGATATCCTCTTGATATCATTTGGGCTGTCCCCTTCTTTATCATTTATCCCTATTAATCTTATATTATATTTCTTTGCATCATCTTGCAGCTGTTGAATTGTTATTTCCTGATTTTTTGTTGTTTTGAAAAGATCTTTCCTTTCCTGTTCACTAGCTGCAATTTTACCTTAGAGGTCTGAAATTGTATCTTCACTTTCATTGAGGTGGTTTTTATAGCTTTCAATAGAATTTTTGATTTCTTGTTTTAATTTTGTATAAAAAGAAAAAAAGCAAAACAGAAAAAGTGGTAGAAATAGTACAGAATTTCAAAAAAAACATTAAGATATCACTAGTTGATAAATTACATATTGTCTTCTTAGAAATAGTTGTTCATGTTACAAAATTAAGGCATACAAAGTGAACAGACAGTGAGGCTGCAAAGAGTTCTGTTCAATGATCCAACAAACACCTGGTAATATGGTTATCAATCCCACACACTTAAACATACGTGCAGTTATATCCTTTAGAGCATTTTGTTTTCCTCTTTTTGCTTCTTAAGTACATTATCTGTTTAGTTATATTATGTTTAAGCTTTCTCAGTACCTTATTGATCTCTTTTGTTGTTGTTACTTCCTTTTTAATCATCTTATATAATTCTGTTGTTTTGTATTTAAGTTTCTCATCATTCATGTCACATGCATAAGCTTTGGTGGAGTTGGGAGTTATTTTGTTACCTTATTTTCTCATGTTTTATTGTTTTATTTTTATTTAATTTTTATTACCTTGGAGGTAATAATATACAACAAAATGGGATGGAATAAAGCCAACTGAGACAGTGCAGTGAAATTGGCACAGAACATCACAGCAGGCCACCAGGACAATAGTAATAGGCAACGTTGTATATCTTGTTGTCTTCACAATAGTTGTTCTTCTATTAAGTACCGCAAAATCAAAAGAAATGCACTACATTATAGAACACATCAAAACAGAACATTGAATATAGCAACACTGTTATTCAGGACAAAGCAAAACTGTGATAAACATATCTGCCTTCAGAGATAGTAGAAGGAAATGCCCCCCACTTGCTGTACCAAATATGGTCACCTCCTAAGAGATACCCAGATCCCTGGATTCCAGCTGTTAACGGGGGAGGGGGGATGTGGTATGTTTGAGTCTAAGCCCATGCCCCGGTAGGCAGCAGGCTGGTTGCTGGTTGGCTCAGCACCCTAAGTTCCAACATAGTGCATATCTCAGGAAACCCTGTTGCTTCCTGTTTCCCCACCCTGGCGTGGCCGTGGCTTGCCAGACCACAGTCACTTACCAGGGCAGCAGGCTGGTT
>PVJX010050328.1:0-10741 GCA_004027295.1 Dolichotis patagonum | reverse complement strand
CTCCAGGCCTTGGACTGAATCCTTCGGCCTCCAGTGTGTAGTGTGTAGACACCCTCTGCATGCTTCCTCATCCGACTTTGTGGCTGACCATTGTAAGCCAATCTTGTTGTTTCTTTTACATCTGTATATCTTGTGTTATATCTGTTCTCTCTAGTAAAACCCTGACTAATACAGATTTTGGTACCGGGAGTGGGGCCATTGCTGTTATATTGCCTAGCCATGTGACTTAGGAGCCTTGGAAATTAATTTGGAAAGTTTTTGACAGACTGGCCAAAGAGACAGCCCTGTATGCTATAAACTATATTGGAGACTCTGGTCGGAACCTGGGAAATCAGAGTACTGATGGAAATGCTGCAAATTAAGATGAAGCTTGAGAGGCTTCTGTCGGGAAAGACTGCAATGGCTGCGGGAGTCCAGGTAGGATATTGTGCTTTAGTTGGAAGTTGGTCTTCATTTTGCTTGTATTTAGAGATATTACCTGGTGGCCGAAAAATTTCAGTGCAGTCTACCGTTGGGATTGTAGCATGGTTACTTTAGAGAACTTTTGACCAGATCTATGTTGGAAATTTAGAGAACCAGTCGAGTAATTTAAAACACTTGGCCAAGAAGAAGGCTCCATTGGAACTGTGGGTTGCAAAGGTGAAACAGAGAACATGGTTGTTTAGAAGAATAGGACAATGGAAAAATCAAGAGTACATTTGAATTGCAGGAGATCCTTATATTTTAGTCTTGCCATACCACGTTAAAAGTTAATGGGAAACAAGGACTGTGATTGTAATTGTGTTTTAGTGTGATTTTAATTTTTTATATGTTTGTAACCAGGTTAATTAGTCAAAGTATTGTGTTCTAATGTTGTACCTTGGTCACCATTTAAATGTTTTGTTTTTGGTGCAGGAATTAAGTATAAAAAGAATTGTATATATATGTAACTGTTGTATTAATGTAAATATGAATAGACCAAGATGTGTTAATTTTCACAAATCTGGCACTAAGGACTATAGTTAAAGGAAATGCATGTGGTTGTTAAATTGATCAGGGGTGGATTGTTATGGATTAAGAACTGGTGGTCAACTTAACGCCAGCTGGATTACATCTCCATGCTGCTGAGCATAGATGTTTCACCTGAGGAAAGTTGCCAGCATAAATGGAGACATGGAGAGAGAGCATTGAGAACGTTAAGGCATAATGGTGTTGAGACGTTGAGGTGTTGTGGGTTCTCCTATGTGTTGCTGTTTGAGCCATTAGGTTCTCCTGGAGAAGCTCTGGTCCTCACACTGAGCATTGCTTCCTGGCTCTGGAGGGGAAGACATGTGCCGCTTGGTCTCGAGGATGGACTCGTCACGCTGCCTTCCTGGCATGTACTCTACCATGCTTGTTGTCGGAGGAGCTCGGGGCCTCCGTGTCGCTGAGGATGGCTGTGGTGCTTTTCAGGACAGCCCTGGTGTTTGTTGTGAGTGTGACCTCTCGGCTCCAGCATAGAACCCTCAACCTATCATCACAGCTCCTTCACCCTGCTGGCATAGACTTCCTAGTTTCCACCGCTGACCTTTGGGCCTTCCCAGCATGGATCCATAAAAGAGACTGGCATGAGTGCTTCTTGTGGGCTCTAAACCTCCAGTTGGACTCGTGGGAGGCATTGTCATGAGCTCTTTATCTGGGTCTTTCTCTGGATTTATCTGGGATATTGCTGTGGGATTTAGGCCCTTGGCTAAATACCCTATGTCTTTGGTGTTGTGAATAGATTTCCTGCATCTTATGTTAACACTGTCTGACCATCATAAAAATAATATTATAAATTCCATGTCCTGATTCTAATTGTTCTCTGTACAACCCCTGACTACAACACCTACTAACTGAGAAAAGCACAAGATCTAAGAGATTACGATAGAACTCTTCCAGAACTTTAGGAAAGATCTAATACCAACATTCGTCATATTTTTCTATAAGATTGAAAGGGAAAGGACACTACCAAACTCATTCCTGAAAGATATAATATCATGATATCAAAATATGACAGGACTTAACTAAAAGCTATAGGCCAATATCTTTGATAAACACAGATGCAAACATTTGCAATAAGTTATAGGCAGCATGCAACAGATAATTAAAGAGGTCATACATCATGACCAAGTTGGCTTTATCCCAACAATAGCCTAATATCCACAAATAAATAAATGTAATACATGACAGAAACACAAGCAAGGACCAAAATAACATGATCGTCTCAATAGATACAGAAAGAGCCTTTAACAAAATTCAATATCTACTCATGATTTAAAAAAAACACCTAATCAAAGAAGGTATATAGTGGCCTTGTCTCAAACTGATAAAAGCCACTTTTGACAAATTGACTGCCAGTATCATGCTCAGTGTAGAGAAACTGCAAACATTTCCTTTCAAATCAAGAAAAAGCAAAAGTATCCACTCTCACCACTCCTACTCATTACAGTACACAAAATTTTTTCAGAGCACTCAGGCAGTTAATAAAAGAGATTCAGATAGTAAAGGAAGAAATCAGTCTATCTCTACTTGCAGATCATCTACATAGAAGACTCCCCCCAAATTGAAAGACTGTTAGAACTAATAAGCAAGTTCAGCAAAGTAGCAAGAAACAAAATCAATACACAAAAATTAATAGCATTCTTATACATGAACAACAAACCCACCAAGAAAAAAATAAGAAAAACACTCCCACTCACAATAGCTTTATATAAGATTAAATACCTAGGAATTAACCAAGAAAGTGAAAGTCTTCTATATTGAAAACTATAGTAATCTGAGAAGAAAGATTGAATAGGACATCAAAAAATGTAAAGATATTCCCTATTGCTGGATAGACAGACAGGTACTGTCAAAATGGTCATCTTTCCAAGAACTGATAGATAGATTTTATGCAATCCCAATCAAAATACCAACAGAATCCTTCCAAAAACTAGAAAAACAATCCCAAACTTTAGATGGAACCAGAAGAAACCCAGAATTGCTTTTTGTGACAAGAACGATGCAAGAGGAATCACAATCCCTGATTTCAAGTTATATTACAAAGCTGGAATGAAAAACACAACTTGAAATTGGCACAAAAATAGACATGTAGATCAATGAAACAGAATTGAAGATGAAGAAGCAAACTCAGGCACATTCAAACACCTGATTTTTGACCAAAATGACAAAAACATATACTGTAAGAAAAATATTCTCTTTAACAAATATTTCTTTAAAAAATTGGACATGTAGAAGCAGAAGACTGTATCTAGATCTATATCTCTCTGTGTGCTTAAATCATATCAAAAGAGATCAAATATTTACATATAAAAACAGAAACACTAAATTTCCATCCATAGTTAATATTCTTAAAGACTTAAGGAAGTGTTATTTGCATAGAACTCCAGCTGTATGAGAAATAACATCAATAATCAATAAATGAGATTATAGTAAATGGAAGAGCTTCTGAACAGCCACAGAAACAAACAACAAAGTGAAGAGATGGCCTATAGAATTAGAAAAATGTTATCTTTGGACATAGGATTAATATTTAAAATACAGACTCCCCCTTACCCCAGAGAATTTGGCAGCAAGTGGGACCATTGATCACCATTCCTCCTCACACCAGAGACCTTGGCAGCCAGTGGAATTTTCAGTCACCGTGACTCCTCCTCTCCCAAAAACCTCAGAAGCCCATGAACTATCATCAACCCCTTCCACCACCTGAAGAACCTTGATGGAATGGTAGGAGCTTCAGGTACCCCTCACCCACACAGAGGATCTCAGTGGGCTTTGACAGTACAGTGAGTTTACCCCTCAAATAGAGGTCCCCAGTGGATAAACAGGAACAGCAGTGAACCCTTCCCCTCCAACTGTAGGACAATTGATGAGCCAGGCAAGAGTGTAGGTGCGTCCTTCTTCCAATTAGGCCTCCCCCAACCTGAAGGAACTCAAAAGGGCCTATGAGACCCCAGTGACACAGTAGGGTCCCAGCTAAAGTGCACACTATAGCCAGATAGATCTGGTAGCAAGGAACAGCCTGAAGCTGCAGTAACAACAGGAGCTAAGGGTTGGCTTGCATCAATACTCCTAGGCTAGTCAGTCTAGGAAGAATATAAGACTCACCCAACATGTCCTGCAGGAGGAATTCAGCTGACTGGCCACTCCCCTTCAATGTGAGACCCAGAAATTGAACAAACATCAGCCATTCAGTGTGACCCTAAGACATACACGATGGACAGTTGAGATTAGTGGAATTGAAAAAACCAAAATATTAACCTAAGAGATGAAAATGACAAAATGAAAGAGCAAAATGCAATCTCAAACATCCAGTTCACTGGGAACAGGAACAGGAGACATTGAAATAGCAGACATTAAAAGTCATACATCTGAAATTTCTGAAAAGATAACAAGTGAAATAAAGAAAAAAATCCATGATACTATAGAGAAAAGTCAGATTAGAAATTATCTCTCAGATAAAGAAAGAAATGACAACCTTTACAAAGGTGTTGCACAGCATAGTTAGAGAACACATAGGTTAAAAAATGAAAGTACAAGAGCATGGGCAAATGATGGAACCCTTGAATAAACAATATAGGAAAGAAACAGAATGCATGAAACAAATTCCAAGAGATATCCAGGAAATAAAAAATTCCACTGAGTGCTGGCAAAACCTTTTGAATGAAGCAGAGGATAGACTTTCGGACCTTCAGGGTAGGAGCACAGCTAGCAATCATAAAAGGAAAGAGCTTTTAAAAATAACAAGGGAGCATGAAATAACAATTTAATAGCTTCAAAATGATGCAAAGAGAAACAATATAAGGTAGATAGATGTCAATGCAAATATAGGAGTCAATGCAAATGACACTGATAAAATTTTTATTCACATAGAGTGGAAAACACAGAAGAAATGGACATATTTCTAGAAATGTATGAATTACCAAAGCTGAATCAGAAGATATAACAATTTTGAATAACCTAATATCAACTACTGAAACTGAAAATGTGATTAAAAACTTACCAACAAAGAAAAGCCCAGGTCCTGATGGATTAACAGCTAAATTCAGCAAAAAACTTAGAGAAGATTTAATGCCAGTAGTCTCAAACTTTTCAATGAAATTGAAAGGGGGGTTCTCCCTAACTCATTACTGGAGGAAAGTATTATTCTGATACCAAAACCAGAGAAAGACCCAACCAAAAAGGAGAACTATAAGCCAATCTCACCAATGAACAAGGATGCAAAGATTCTCAGTAAAATACTGGCAAATAGAATGCAGCAAATCATCAAGAAGATTTCACATCATGATCAAGTGGGATTTATCCCAGGAATTCAGGGATTGTTTAACATATGCAAATTAATAAATGTAATGCACCACATCAAGAAAGCCAAAGACAAAAAATCACATGATCATCTCAATATATGCAGAAAACACTTTTGTTAAAGTCCAAAACTTATTCATGATAAAACCCTACAGAAACTCAGAATAGATTATATCTACCTCGATCTAATAAAGGTCATCTATGACAAACCAACAGCCAACATTATACTAAATGGACAAAAACTGAAAGCTTCCACTCTAAAATCAGGAACAAGACAAAAATGTCCACTATCACCACTTCTATTCAATATAGTTCTGGAAATATTAGTCAGAGCAATGAGACAAGAAAGAAATAAAAGGAATAAGCATAGGAAAGGAAGAAGCTAAATTATTACTATTTTTAGATGGCATGATACTCTACATAAAAGACCCCAAAAACTCCATAAAAAGACTACTGGAGTTAATAAGCAAATTCAGCAGTGTAGCTGGATACAAAGTCAACACTCAAAAATCAATAGTATTCCTGCACACAGACAAACTCACTGCGAGAGAAACTGTGGAAATGACACCTTTCACAATAGCATCTAAAAAAATGAAATACTTAGGAATCAACCTAACAAAGGATATAAAAGACCTGCACATTGAAAACTATAGTACTCACCAGTGATTTAGCTTAGTGACTGAAGCACTTGCCGGTAAGCACAAGGTCATGAGCATGATCCCTGGTATCTCCCCCCAAAAAGACTATAAGAGGTACTCTAAGAGAAGAAATTAAAGAAGATATCAGAAAATGGAAAGATATCCCTTGTTCTTGGTTAGGAAGAGCCAATATTGTGAGAATAGCCATATTTCCAAAACTGTTATACAGATTTAATGCACTTGTCATCAAAATACTATTAACATACCTTACAGATCTAAATAAAACATTCCTAAAATTCATTTGGAGTCAGAAGAGACCTATGATAAGCAAAGGCAATTCTGAGAGACAAAGTCAAGGCAGGAGTCATCACAATCCCTGACTTGAAATTATATTACAAAGCTACTATGATAAAATCAGCATGGTAATGGCAATAAAACAGTCCTGAAGATCAATGGAAAAGATTAGAAGATGCAGACACAACTACAAAGACCCTCAGTCACCTTATATTTGACAAAAGGGCTAAATATATCCACTAGAAGAAAGATAGCCTCTTTAATAAATGGTGTTGGAAAAATTGGCTTTCCACATGCTGAAGACTAAAATTAGACCCTTGTCTATCACTATGCACTAAACTAACATCAAAATGGATCAAAGATCTAAATATTAAAACAGAAACACTAAATCTACTGGAAGACAAGGTAGGTAGAAATCTTGAAGACATAGCTGTAGGCAAAGAGTTCATGAACAAAATATCAACTGCACAGGAAGTACTTCAAAGAATTAACAACTTGGATTTTGACTTATTAGAAAGTTTTTGCCCTTCAAAAGAAATCACCATCAGAATGAAAAGAAAACCCACACAATGGGAAAGAATTTTAGCCAGCTGTCCCTCAGACAAAAAACTTTTATGTAGAGCATATAAAGAATTTTAAAAGATTAGACACCCTAAATTCAAAGACCCAATCCAGAAATCGGCATCTGAAATGAATACACACTTCTCAGATGAAGAAATATAAATGGCAAATAAATACATAAAGAAATGTTTAACATCATTGGTCAATCAGGAAATACAAATTAAAACAACATTGAGATATCATCTCACTCCAGAAAAAGTGATTGCCATTAAAAATCAACCAACACAAATATTAGAGAGGCTATGGGGAAAACTTCTCCACTGTTGGTTGGAGTGTAGACTGCTGCAAGCACTGTGGAAATCAGTGTGGAGATTCCTCAAAAAACTAAGATTGAAAGTTTCATTCAATGCAGCTATTCCCCTTCTGGGTATTTTCCTAGAAGATTGAAAATGTCACGCCATAGTGACATATGTGGACCCATGTTTATATTAGTTCAATTTGTAATAGCTAAATCTTAGAAACAGCTTAAATGCCCATCGATCACAGAATGAATAAAAAAAGATGTGGTATTTCTATACACTGGAACATTACTTAGCTATGTAAAAGGATAATCTTGAGGCTTTTTATATGTAAATGGAGGCAACTTGAGATCATACTCATAAATGAAATAAATCAAACTCACATTTATAAATATCATAGTCTCCCTAGTGTAAAAAAATAATAAAAATAGAACCTTGAAAGAGTAATAAGATCCAAAATGTACAAAGATATTGTGATAATGAAAGAGAAAGAAAATGCCCTAAAAGAAAGAACAATTGGGATAGGAGTAAGTAGAAAAAGAAGAAATAAAGAGTATATATATGTAGGTATACATATATAAATGTATTTATGTGTATGTATACAATATAGATAACTATACTAATAATCTCTATTAGTTCATCAAAAAGAACAATTTGTGCTGTCATTGATAGATTGCTTTTGTGCCTGGATCTTGCAACTTGAACTACTTCTAAGATAACAATATGCCATACATTAACTGGTGTTAATTTCCTATTTTTTAAAAATTCTGTACCATTTCTATCATTTTTTCTGTTTTGATTTTAAAATAAATAAATATTTAGAATATATAAAGAACTCAAAGAACTAGTTCCTGTAGAAAAACAAAAGGACACAATCATATAATGAGGAATTAAAATGAATAGACATGTCTCAGAAGATGTACAAATGGCCAACATGTACATGAAGAAATTTTCAGCATCATTGGCCATTTGAAAAATTCAAATCAAAATACTGAGTACCTCTTGCTCCAGAAAAAAATAGCTCTTTAACAAGAACTAAAAAATAAAATAAAATAAAATAAAATAATAAAATAAAATAAAATAAAATAAAAGCTGGCAACACTACAGGGGAAAAGGTACTATTCTACATTGTTGATGGGCATGTAAAGTAATACAATCACTATGGAAATTGAAATGGAGATTCCTCAAAAAACTAACAGTAGAAATTCCATTTTGTCCAGGTATACTTCTTCCCTCTATCTTTCTGAAAGAGATGAAGACATTATGTTATGATATAAGCATACCCATGTTTACAGGAGCACAATTCATAATAAGTAAATTAAGGACACAGACTATGTGCCCATAACCAGGTGAATGGATAAAGAAAATGTGATATGTATAAACAATGGAATACTGCTGAACCATAAAAAAGTATAAATTTGAGTCATTTGTAGAAAAAGGATATACTGTAAGTCTGTAATGCTAAATTAAATATACCAGAACACAGAAGGTTAAATAGTACATTGTTTCTCTTATGTTGGACATGAAAATTATAAATAAGTTAGAGAGAAAAATAAAAGACAGATGACAGGAAATGGTGATAAATTTCATGGAGACGGGAAGGACTAGGGATGGAAGGAGATGGAGGGGGAGACAGAGCAAGCAAAAAGGTTCAACATATGCTATGCATATGTACCAATAGTCTATGATGAACATTACGAATCATGAACTTATGGTAATAAAAAATAAAAAAAAGAAAGTTCCCAATAGAAAACTTTTTTACATGTCAATGAACATCTCCCAAGCATTTTTAAACTGGGAGAAATTCATTGGGCTGGCTGTTTGAAACTAGGAGTTATTTTTCTTAAAAATTCTCAGTATTCAATCACCTCAAGAAACTCAAGTGACAACTCAGACAATTGTGTTACACCACGATCCTCCACACTGTCCTTTCAAAAAAACAAATTGCTCCATCTCATGGTGCAGCATGCTTGCTATGGCTGGTCACTTTGGAGACCATATTTTCTAGAAAGAGAGCTTCCAGATGTGGCTAGAGTCCTGTGTATGGTTTATGTTTATGTTCATATCTTTTCCAAGAAGGCACCATGGTAAACTGGTAAATTGATCACAGGCAGATCAATCCATCTCTCTTTCTTTAGATGCTTGCTTCCTTTCATGTGGCTTTCAGCCTAGAGACACTATCCAGGCTGCAGCTCAACTGAGAATCGTGCTTTCAAAACAAACGTGCTCCTTGATATGTGGCTTGTTCTCTCGCACTGGTGGGTGGGTTTTATAGGAGTATGTCCTTGCCCCTAATGTTCATACCTAAGGTTTGGCTTAAGTGGCAGGGAATTTAAGGGAACAGACCTCATGACTTGATTTGGGTTGAAGTTATTGGCACATAATTAGCTTACAAAAATAAGAGTTTTATATTTGGTCAATCTAAGCTTAAACATCTACACTGGAGTGTAGAGCCAATGTATTAAAGTTTTGTTCACAAGGCAGAAAGAAAACAGAGTACCTGGTCTGGCAGGGAGGCAGGGAAGAAGCACTGAGACAGAGCTTCCAGGAGAGAACCAACCAGTCAAGCAAAGGATGTTCCACACAGAACAAGAGCCACCTGGCAAGCATCAGAGGTGAAAAGCAGAAGACTATTCAAATTTCACCTGATTGAAGAATCTGAGAACAATATCCCCAAAAAAATGTTTGAAGGAAATGAAGATGGCTTGACTTTTAAGAGCAACTTCGAGGAGAAAAATTCTTATATTTTAAGTGTATTCTGTGGGTATAATATTGAGTCTTACTTTTATTTTTCCAGTGGATAGAATTAGCAGCAACATGAAAGTAGACTTTGCTCAGCATAAAGAAATTTCCCATCTAACAATGAGATGAGCTGCCCCAGGATCATGAGGAACCAAAGGGATGTGCATGGATGTGTTGAAAAGGACATTTCTTTATCAGGTGGAAGCTCATCCTACATAACTTCTTAAGTCCTTACTCATACTTCTATCACCAGCCAATTCTTGAACAAGATGTTATGCTGAAATTGAAATAAATTTTCATTCTCTCTGTCTCTACCTGTAATATATATATATATATATATATATATATATATATATATATATATGAAAGAAAGTAAATTGTACATTAAATACTGCAAACTTTCATGTATCATGGTTAAAGGAAAATTAATATACAATAAAACAAACAACATATGCTTTAATGGAAAACTCATAAAAATGATTTCACATTTTTTCAAAATTCATATGCACTTCCAAATGTTTCAGGATCTCAGTTTTTTTCTTACATATACCACAGCTTTTATAAAATTGTGTTATAATTTACCTGTTCACTTTTCTTTCTCAAATAAATTCTGAGCTTGTTTAAAACAAAGGACCTCTATGTATCTCAGTATCACCCAGGTTCATTACATTGCCTAGCACACTGGAGGTTCATAGTGAATTAATGAATCATAGGTTCGATAACACTGAAGAAATAGACAAATTCCTAAATACATATGAACTACCAAAGCTGGATCAGGAAGATGTAAAACTGCTGAATAACCCAATTTCTATTACTGAAATTGAAAATGTAATTAAGTCCTTGCCTACAAAGAAGAGTCCAGGCCCAGATGGATTCACTGCAGAATTCTACAAGAAATACAAAGAA
>PVJX010050327.1:0-10727 GCA_004027295.1 Dolichotis patagonum | reverse complement strand
TTGGGGCATAGGGAGTCTGTTTGGCTGCTGCCTGTGGGGCTAGGCCTGGGACTGGAGCAGGGAGGTCAGCCACTTTGTTGGCCTGGGTCCAGAAGATTTGGATCCCTAAAGCAGTCACTTTAACCCAGGACTCTAAGTGTGGCCCTTTAGCTTGACTCCCCAGAGCTGGAGCTAGGTCACTGTGGGGCCTCCATTCCCAGATTCGTTGCTATGACACATGGTTCTACAAGTGCTAAGTGGCATTGTCAGGGCCGGATGCAAATGGCAAGCAGCAGGGTCTAGTTGTGAGCCAGTTGGCCAGCTGACATTTCAGGGTCCAAAGAGCTTGTGTGTACTGGACAAGCTGTTTATTGTGGTGTTGGCACTGCCCAGCCCTTCAGATAGCAACAAATGCTCCCAAACTGGGAAAGGAGAGGAAATAAGTAATCAGTCGTAGCCAAAGAAGACCTGGAATCTCTTCCTTCTCACCATTTGCTCCCTGCAGCTGATGTGCTGCTGGTGCCAACCATCAGAAGTGCCCCTCTGAGGGAACTGGAGGGGGCAAGGCCCACAGATCTCCACCCATGAAGACCTAGATGCCAAATCCTGTCAAAGCAGACTTAGCCCTCCTGATTGTTCAGCACTCAGAGGTCACTGCTGATGACAGGTTGAGCCAACAGATGAATGGATAAAGAACATGTGGTATTTATATACAATGGAGTACTACTATGCCATAAAAAGGATAAACTTGAGTCATGTGTAGGAAAATGGATGTCAAATGTAATAAATCAGACACAGAAGCTTAAATATCACATGGTTTCTCTTATATGAGAGGCATGAAGTATAAATAAATTATCGAGCAAATTAAAAGATAAATAAAAAGAAACAAGGAGACAGATCTTTTGCATAAGGGAAGGGGACCAAGAGATACAGGTAGGAGGGAGGGGAAGGGAGGTAAGGAGATAAGGGCAGGGAATTAAAACATAATTAAGATGTGTTATGTACTTGTACCAATGTCCCACAATGAATGTAATCATTATGTACTGCAAACATGTGAAAATAATAAAAAGGAATGAGAAATTTTGATGCCACAATGTTTTACATGGAGGAGCTCCCCAAGAATGTAGGCTACATGCACACACACACACACACACACTCACTCACTCTTCCTCAGGGAAGCTGTCATAAACAGGTACTTTCAAGTCCTGGCCTGGTCCTTTCAGATGCACTCAGATGATGCCGTGAAGGAATGTGTGTTAGAATACACAGCAGGGTGAAGAGGCAAGACAAAGACAATCGCACATGAGGAAAGTCACGAAGCTAGAGTCCAGAGAAGTTGTGGGGAAGGTGAAACTTCCCAGAAGACATTTGGCCTCGTGCCCAGCAGTCAGTCCAGTCTGTGCTATGGCCTAAAGGGAAGCTCTATTTGAGAGGAGCAGAATCAGGAATAAGGGGCCTCAGCCTCTTGACTTCTGTATCTTGTTCCACTCAGGACTGTGGGTACCAGGGCTGCAAAAAGAGACCTGCCAAATGGTCTTCTGAGAATCCCAGTAAGCCCCTCTGGCCTGTCTATAGTTTGTTATGTAGTCAGTCCTATTAGCCACCCTGTGCTGCACACCTGTGAATATTACACATGCACAGGGCAACAGTAATGAGCACCAATAGCCAGTGGTTCATTGAATGCCTACTTTGAACCAAGAAGTATTTAAAGCACTCCACACATAGTATGTGTTACCTTAATTAACCCTCCACAAATTCAACATTACCAGTTTCATTCCCAGTTTAAAGAGGAGAAATCTGAGAAATAACTTCCTCAAACTCTCACCCAAAATAGGAAGTGGCTGACTAGGGATTCAAATTGAGTTCTTTCTGACTTGAAAGCCTGTGCTTATTATATTTCAGGGCTACTTGTGAAATATAAGCATATGAACATGCCCATTTGTACAAGAAGTCTCAGGGAAAGGAGGAGTAGGTTAAGAGGGAAGATCTCAGAGCTTGGCCTGGGTGGGGGCAATGAGAATGGCAGGAAAATGAGTGAGAGAGAGGGAGTGAGCATCAGAATGCCCACCAGATTCCAAAAGCTAAGATTACTTAAGTTTTTGGCCTTTACCCCTTTTGGTAAACCCCCACAGCAACTGGCAGGGTGCCTACCATTCACTGGTACTCACTAAAGAACGAATAAACTCAACATGACAAACTTGAGGAATACACACAGACCACGTTATTATCTCCCACTTAGTAAGACCCAAAATTTAAGGTGCATGTCTCCAGAGTTTAGGTCACCAGCTATCATTTATGCTCCCAGAAAATGGAAGCTATTGGGGGACAGAGATCCTGCATTTTCCAGGCCTTTGGGGACATATTAGGTTTGCTTTGAGACATTGCTAGGCTCCAACTGAGGCAAGGGGTAGAGGTTGTGTGGTTAGGGAATTCAGTGCAGCCCCTGGCCCTCCTCAAGGATGGAGCAGTTGACTTAAGCTCCCAGAGCCCAGCACTGTCACTCACCAAACCAGGAAGCCCCCATTGGCCTATTCTCCATTTGGTTGCTTCTATGCCCAGCTTGGGGGCAGTCTTGCAGGGCTGTTTTGGCTGCTGTAGCTGGCAAGCTAGGAGTCCGAAATGGATGCAGGCTGGGAGAAGGGGTGACACCACAGGAGATACTCCTTGTCTTTCCTCTCCTGAGTGTCTGGCAGAGGACACTCCCAGAAGACACTAGCAGAGGACATTCCCAGCAAAGAGAGAACACCTTTCTTCAGAGCTCCCCCTGCCCTCACATTGTCTTTTGCCCCACTGGGATGCGCAAGGCTTACACAAATGAATCCAACTAATTAACTAATTAGTGAGCACGGATGGCAAAGTTGCTGAGGTTGCTGGAAAACATCCTGTTGCCACCAACACACACAGCCCAGCCAGGCACCAGCCTCCCACTGTGGGCACTAGGAAGGCTAAGAATGGACTACTGGACTGTATCTCCCCAAGGCTCTGGCTACAGCACAATCACCTGCAACCCTGCTTTCCTTGCTCAATCCCTAGAGACCAGCTTCTGGGCAACAAGTCCCCCTATAAGACAGCCTCTCTGAGTCCAGCTGGGGCTAGGATCTACTCAGTTATTTAGCATGGAGGGTACCCCCTGTGGTCCAAGGTAGTCCATCTGTGGGCTGTCCCATTGCAAACTGCAAGGCTGCAGGAGATAGGTGAATGGAGATAGAAAAAGAAGAGAGAAAAGGAGAAGGAGAGACACCAAGAGGCACACACAGCTGGCAAGAGCCCATCTCCAGCTGTTGGGCGGGCTGTTTCCTTTGATAAAGCACTTGGCAGTACTCCCAGTTCTGTAGTTTCTGGCCTGCAAAAGCACACCCCAAGCACGAGCCTGCCTGTGGGAGGACTTCAGCCTTGCTTTGTTCTTTCTCTCTGCCTCTCTGTCTCTTTCTCTAGAAAATGTCCCTCCCTTTCTGATGAGCCTTGTCCCTTTCCATACCTGGGCCAGGTGAAGTTGTACCAGCAGGTGGGCTGGGCTACTGGCATCTTCACAGAAAGTCAGTGTCACAGAGTTATGTTCAAGGATCTGGAATGGGTGTGTAGTGAGGCCTCTCCATATATTTGCAGGCACGTGTGAGTATGTGTCTCTGTGTGTGTGTGTGTGTATCTGTGTCTGCGTGTGTCTGTGGAGAGAGAAAAGAAAATGTTCATGAATAAGACTCTGTATATGTATGCGTGTATCTGAGAAGCTATTTTATTGTAGCTGACAGTGCCTTCTGTGTGACACATCATCATTGTTCTCCCTGCCTAGGTTCTTTCCAGCTCACTAATGCTTCATTGGAAAGGACTGGGAAATAGGGGGAGTCTCAATGTCATGTGACCACATACAACAACATGCCTTCCCTCCCCTACCATCCAGAAAATGAAGAACCAGACTTGAAGACCTCAAGATCCCTTAGAAGGACTGGGGTGGGTAATGTCATGGGCCCCTGCCCATTTCCTTTTACAATCTAATGACAAATCCCAGGCCCATAGTTTGACCAGCCCTCACAGAGCCTCCTTCTGTGTGAATTTCCCAGATACTTTAGAGGAACCTGATTGTACTGTGGGATCAGAATGAACTCTTCATATCATCCTTAAGAAATCCCTGCTCTCCAGGAGCCCTGAAAATGGCACCCATTCCCCCACACAGCCACCCTTGCACGGTTGCAGGACTACCCACCAGGCTGTCCAGGTAACTTCTTAGGGTCAATCGCAATGCTTCTGGGGTAAGGGGCACCAGCAGTGAAGCCGAATTGAAATCACACTATTCCTGTGCCAGCCCAGGCTCCCAGAGCAGCCATGAACCACTGACCCTGCAGACCTGCTGCCCCAGTAAAGCCCATCTACTGCCCAAGCCACAGTGGCTTTTGGCCCTTGGGGAGGGGAGAAACTAGTTGAGAAGAAGCGAAACGACACAAAACAAACACAGCTGGGGAACTTTGCCCCAGCTTCCAAACTGGAAGTCCTCAAATGTCCCTTGTCCCCACCCGCCCATTTACCTCATGAAAAAAACCCCAAAAAACAAAAACGAGGGCACTCAGACTCGCAGGACAGATGTCAGAGCAAGAAGGGCACCTTAGAGCCTATCTAGTCCAACCCCTTCATCTTACATATGGGGAAATTGAGGCTCACAGTGGAGAAAAAGCTTCTGCTGCTTAACAGAAAAATTGGCACTAGAAGTCAGGATACTGCTCTAAACACTTTTGGGTCCTGACCATGGTTGGCCAACCCAACCCAAAACTCAAGTGGAAATTTCAGGACCTAAATCAGCAAACTCAGCTCCATTGTTGTAGTGGACAGTGCAGCTTGGTGAGCTGAGCCTGGCCAGTGTGATAGTTTGGGGTTGGGAGTACTCTAGGACCCTTTGCTTGTAAACAGATATGCTGGGCCTAGTGGACAGCACACAGGGCTCAATGTCAAGCCTGAGCAGGGCTGAAGACTCTTGCTATTCCTGCTTTCACTCTTTCTGAATTATTATTTCTACCAAGGGCTCAAGCTTTTGAATGAGGTAGAAGTCCAGCCCTCAATTTTCCACTGGTCAGGGGAGGGACAGCAAAATGGCAACAAACCTATGTATATAGTCCTTACAAGTCCTTTGGAATTCAGACTTTACTTTACTCCTTCCAAGCCCAGATAGAATAATAAAGTTGAAGTTTATGTGTGTAGCCTGAAATGAACACGGCAAAAGAAGTATGTGGATGAGTGTCTATCACCTTCAAGAAGGTGGTAAGTCATGGAAAATCTTCTCAACTTTATGCAAGCTCTGGGGCCAAATTCTAGGCTGACATCAAGGTCCACAAGGCTGACTTTGGTATGCCCAAGCCAAAATGAAATCAACCAGGTTTTTGTGCAAGCCATGGGCTGGGGCTGAGGCTGAGTTCACTGGTACTGTTGCCTTGTCCTTTCTGACATGGACAACCTTCCACTATTGTAAGCTGCCAGCCCTTCACTTTGGCCAATGGGGAAATAGCACACAGTGTTTTCTGAGATGTGGTGACTTAGATTTCTGGGAGAAACTCCATTAAAGAACTGAGCATGGAAGACAACCATGCCTACTACTTTTAGTACTTAAACACATGCTAAGAAACCTACCCTAACTGTTGCTATTCTCCTTGTTCTTCCTGGGGATTGTGGTATATATGAAACGCTTTCACTCATGATGTTCTACACCAGGATTCTAGACAGTCGCAACTGTCATCTAATTTCAAATAATGCCAGAACCCGTCATTTCAGTTTGTACTACTTTGTGTCTGTAGACACATACCTTTATAATTGTTCTTCAGTGATTTCTCCATGTGTATCCCATATCCCCAAATTAACGCAAGGTTCCTGAAGGATGGGAGACAGGCTTTTAGTATTTTTTCTCCCTTCCTCCTGTGGCACCTGGTACAGTGGTGAGGGCAAAAGGATGGTCTCAATGGTGCTTGTTCAACTCAGTAACAACAACTGGAGAGAGCAGTATAATTTCTGAATTCATCTGCAAGTGTGTCCAGTGATGACGGAAATCTGCAGCTGGATGTATATGCTGGAGCAAAGAAAGAGCTATTCTTGAAGTGAAGGCCACCCAGAGTCAGTGTTTCAGTTGACTTAACCACCCCCTCCCTGTCCCATTTTGATGAAATAACAAGTAAACAGTTGGGACAATGATGGAGTGCCTCACACCAAGCAGCTGGTAAGCTCAATAGATGAACATTAAAATTCCCAGTATCCTCTATTTTATTTCATCCATCTCTTTGGCAAAAGTTGCAGTCTCCCTGAATCTAGCCATATAACTCCATTTGATGCACAATGAATTGCTGATAGCAAATCATTTGAAATTAGATACCACACCTATTAATTAAAATGTATTAACATATACCTTGTTTGTGAGTTTACTATGAGACGTTATAAGGGATATGGTTTTGATAGTGACACACCTTTATGGGTGGAAATCATGAGTACTTAGGGGTATTTTTCCAAAAATACTCGTCAAGCCAGAACCCTAGCTAGTGTTTTACAGTCTACTCATAGATTGAACAGCTAGAAATCTGTACTTTCTTTTTTTTTGAGACAGCATCTCACTATATAGTTCAGACTGGCCTTGAACTCACTATGTAACTCAGGCTGGCCTCGAACTTGCAGCAATCCTCTTGCTTTTGCTTCCTAAGTGCTGGGGTTATAGGTGTACACCAGCACCCTGGATTGTCATTTGTAATGGGAAGAATCCAAAGGTTGCCTGGAGGCCCATGTCATAGTTAAAGACTGTGAATTCTTTAAAGACTTCTTTAAAGACTGAACTACTTGCTATTAACCAAGTAATTAATTAGGGTCATGTTTGCAATTCAGTTGTCAGCTCCAAACATCTATTTTTTTAAACTGAGGTCACTCTGGTTTATTACAGTTATAGCCACTGGTGAGATAATGGGCTTAGATTTCATAAGTATGTGTGAATTGCCTACCTCAGCCCTTATTTTCACAGAATAAGAGTTCTCTTGAAGGCACAGGGTCAGACTAAAGATAATAAATCATTTTCCTTCTCAATAGAACTAAAAACAAGGCTTTAATTAGTTCACCAAAATTCAAGGATTGAATATCTAATATTATATTTCTTGATGATATTAATATGTCCAAGGGTGACCCACAGGATTCCCATTTGTCCAAGAACAATCATTAGTCAGACATTTCATTGGCTTAGAGATTGTTTCCCAGTTACAGAGTGCAGTTCTTCTCACTGGTGGAGTCACCCCACTTTGTTGGAAGACTGCAGGTGGCCTGGGAAATGGGAGGAGTATGAGGGGAGGATGGAAAATATCTCCCCAAGAAGGAGGAAGCAGAAGAAGAAACTTTAAGGAGGTCTGGGAATGCAGAAAAGGGAAGAGGAACCAAAACAGTTCTCCCAGGCAAGCCTAAGACTTGAGAATAGTCCAGACATATAAACCTCAGCAGAAGGACAAATACACATACACACACACACACACACACACAGAGAGAGAGAGAGAGAGAGAGAGAGAGAGAGAGAGAGAGCCCGCTCATGCATGCACCTGTACAGGCTGTTGCCTGTACATACCATCACATATGCCTTTGTCACCCTGGCTCTCAAGTCCCATAGACAGTTCTAGACTCAGATGGAGTTTTACACATATGTCAAACACATAAGAATATCAACCCTCCCAGATGCTATCCCTCAGCTGTGCCTTTACAAACACAGGCATCCCTCCTATGTAAATATATTTACCATAAATTTTTCTATACCTTTTTGCATACAGCATAAGCAGATGCTCACATACTTCCCTATTATTTCCCAAATCCATTCCACACACTCAAGTTCTAAGACACATACGTAGTTACACACATAGTCTTACACATCATTCTCAACAAAGGCAAAAAGAGTCTATGCTCAATAAATTCTCAATGCTTCTTCATTGGCAGATCAGATTTGAAGGAGTGACCAGATAGTAAGGTAAAGTGGAGAACTACTTTTCCCTAATGGTTCTTAGTGTGGTGGAAAAGTCCATGAAGGACATTTGAAATCCCTCACAGTACTCACTCCCTTGGCCTATAGACAAGACACCAGCAGTAACCTTTAGTGGCTGCCAAAAGCTTCTGAGATTCTCTTAGTCCTGCTACGCTAGCTGACCTTTGCAAAGAATGCTGGGTATTTGGAACTAGGAACATTTAGTATAAGAAACAAAACAAAACAAAAACAAAAACAAAAACAAATACCTTTCCCTGACATTTAAGAACAATATGAAAGTGCCTGTCTAAATTAACCTGGCTGGTCTGGGCTATGGCAAGATGGTGAAGAAGGAAGGGTTGATTTTAAAGCTTACTCACCCTGTATGTCTGTATGGAGCTTGCTAACTTCTCCCACAACACACATGGCCTGGGACCTCCTACTATTCCCTGCCAGGCATACTCTGTTCCTGCCAAGGAAGCCTAGAACTGGGAAAAAGGCCTTTGGATTCCACTACAAGGAAGTCATGCACAAGCTGAGAAGGAGCAGTGAGTCTATGCCATCCAAGCAAGAATGTAGCGCAACATCTAAGCAGTGGGTGTTGTGAGCTACAGTGCAGTTTGCATAGGAAATCCAGCCTCCAGTGAGTTTATCCCCAAGTCCTGCCAGCCTGCCCATTAAAAAGTTCAAATGTGGCTCAGCTGAAAGCAATCAGATCTGTTATTGACACTGTTTCATTCTGAATAGCACAGAGAACTAAAGGCTTTCTTTACTTAGTTCATTAGCTAGCTAACAAACATTTTTCAAGCACCTACTGTGCATGGAGCAGTGTCGCAGACACTAGGCTATTGCCATTGCTGCTCCTGCTATTGAATTTCTGAATACAGACTGTTGCCAGACATCCAATTTTCTGAGTGCTTGCTCTGACAGGGAACAATGACTAATGAACCAAACATCAGGGAGGGCCCTCTGATCTCCAGCACAGAACATGCCCATAAAGGCAGAGTCTAATTTGTTCAGCAAGCAGCTGCCAATTCTTCTGGGATCTTAATTACCTGGAACAGTTTATATGGGTGAATCCCCTTGAGAGAGAAACCTTGAACCCTGTCTTTCTCACAGCCTGTCATACCCCAGGCCCTATAAATGTATTTAACCCTCAGCCACTGCATATTCGTACAAGGTCCAGGCCACAGCATTTCACCAGACAGGCATTCTAGGCACTGCCCACATGCCTTATTCACATCCTTACACATATATACATATGAACACACAGAGCAGTTGTTATAGCGGAAATCTCTCAGAACTGCAAGTTGGGAAACAGAGGTTTCAGCTCAATTAGGCCTCTGCTTTTCTGTGACCTTGTACAAGACGTTTTTTGTCTCTAGGTTTCTGTGTCTTCTCCTGGTAAATTAGGGGCTGAACAAGATGGTCTCTGTGGGCCTTTTTAGTCCTAGGACTTGAAACTGCTCTATGAGCTGCAAGAGAGTTGTGTGACAAGATCAGGTGTGTGAAGTGACTATCAGACTGGGTGGGACACTGCCTGGCTCAGGAGCCCTGGTAGCCACCATCATGAAGAGGAAATCTCAGCCTCCTTGAGTTGGTCCTTCTCAAAGTTCTGTGATACTTCTGAAATGATTCTGAAACTGGGCATTGTATGCTCTTCTTCTCTTCTGCCTGTTCTTGGGCCAACCCTTGTCATTCCTTTCATAACCCTTGTTCCAACTCTTGTTCCTTTTAACCACCCCTTGAGCTAATCCTGACTAGTTCCTTTAAGCAAGCTTCTCAGAAAGATCAATGATTAGTCTCAATCTCCTCAGTCTATAAAATATAAATAATAGCCTCTGTCCTGGTGGCCTTCACAGGCTTTCCGGAGGGTCAGATAAGATAAATTCTGTGAAAGTGCTTTGTAAATTGTCAAATGCTATGCAAATGTGGGGTATTACTGTTAATGATGAGTGTCCAAGCAGTGACAGGGAGGCAGAAATAAAATGCCAATCTGCCTATTCTCCTCGCCATTTTAACTGGGTGAAGGCATTGGGATGGCCAGCCTGGCTGAGCCAGCAAACACATCAGTAGGGATCATGATTTGATTGAGCATTTTGCACCACTGCCTGCTACCAGAGTTCAGAGCCAGAGGGAAGACAGGATGTAGGTTACTTTTGACATGGAGAAAGAAAAGGCTAGAGCAGTGCTTTTTAAAAAAATGGATCCTTTCTTTCAAATGAAATATCCTATGGAAATCCTAATTTATAAAACAGATGAAAATTAGGCTGCTCAGGTTGAAGTTCAGAGTAAGAGCACTACTGGCTGGGCCTCCACTTGTCTTTGCGACTCCAGTGCATCCTGAAGGCTTCAAAAGAGTCAATCAGGAGTGTAGAGCAGGGGCCTGTGCCTAGCACAGGGTGCTTCCCTGCATCCAGGAGACAACCTCAGTGGGGCACTGGAAGAGTTGGAAGACAGGATACAAAGAAGAGGAATAGAGAGAATGTTATAGAAAGGCAGACAATTTGGGAGGCTATGGCAAGTTTGAGACCAGCCTCGAGAATTTAGAGACTGTCTTAAAATAAAAGGGCTGGGAATGTTGCTCAGTGTGAAGGCCCTGAGTGAGAAAGACGGGGCGGGGAGAACGATATCAACACTTTTTTGTTCACTCAGTAGCTTTTTCTAGGGTCCCAGGTCTGCACTGTCAGTCACTGTAGAATGAGGCTGCAGCTTTAGCAATCTGTTCCACAAGTCTATTAGAAACGTGGACCCAGAAATGGGACCAAAACAAAACAAAAAAGCTGTGAACCAG
>PVJX010050326.1:0-10727 GCA_004027295.1 Dolichotis patagonum | reverse complement strand
GTTTTGTTTTTCCTGCTAATACAGAAATGATAGATATACATGTAGAGACTCATGCATGTGTAGAGCTTATAAACAGTTTATGAGAACCAACTATATAACACATGTTGAAATGAACAACTACTTTGAAGAAAAAGAGACACTACAATACCCAGTGCTGATTCCATAATGTCATGAGGTGAAGTCAAGCAAAACTATCACTTTTTGTTCAAAGTGATTTTAGCTTGTTTTGTTTTGTTTAAGTTCAACACACATTAATGTATGCACAGCTGTTTTGAGGAGAATGAGAGACACTATGACAGCCATTCTTGGCTTCCCTAATATCTGTTCTTGAAGACCTGAAATGCCTTCCTCGTCCTGCTCAGATCAATTCCATACTAGGTTGTTTCATGTGAATTCCCTGTATGTGAAGATATGGACAACTATTTGGAAGAAAACAAGAGTCAATATGATAGAGAGTGAATATCTCTGATTGTCTAGTTTTGAAATTTTTGTCTCTTACATTGCTTTCTTGTGATCTGCTTTGCTGTTTCGTTGTGTTTAATTTTACCCTTTTGATATAATTGCATGTATATTTGCATGGGCAAGATGGATGACCATATTGCTGTTTTTGTCAGATTGTGAGCAGAACTGTTAACAGTCTCACTGTTTGAATGTCTACTTTATATGTTTTAACTTTGTATATTGAACAACTATTTCTAAGAAGTCAGTATGTAATTTGTCAAGCAATAATTTCTTAGGTTTTTTTCTTGTTGTCCTTTTCCTTTTTTCCTTGGAATACTGTATTGTTGCTACCCTTTATTCTGTTTTGTTGTTCTCTCTTTAAATAAAATTATTAAAAAAAAACAATGGCTACCACCCTCACAATGAGATTCCCCAAAGATGCTACATTACATATCGTTATCCTCTGAATAGATGATCAGACTACTGGCTTTAGGCCTGAAAAGTCAGTGAAGCATGAAACACTACAAGCATTTAATTGCATTTTTCTTCAATAGTTATCATTGCAGCCTGTGTTTCTCCAGATCAGGATGGGTAGGTCAATTCTTCTTGTCTCCCAGCCTGTGTGCTGGAAGGGGCTGGCATCTGGTTCTCCTCCTAGGGCCCCATGCATGGCACCCATTCACAGAGAGGACTTATTCCTTGTTGACTTCTCATTTTCTTCCCCCCCCCAGACTGCAATACTTTGGTTTCTTTGTAACTAAGGGTCATACCTCTTTTCTTGTTGATTTTTAGAGTTGTTTATCTATCACAGGTGAGAAATTCTTAATGGTTTTGGATGTTACAAATATTTTCTTCCAAACTCATTTGTTTCTTTGTTTATGGTGTGTTTTAATTTGACAGAAATAAATGCACAAATTAAAAAAATTAGCATTTATATTTTATAGTCTTATTCAGGAAGTCTTTTCCTCATCCCATATAAAAACATACTGCTCTGAATTTTCTTTAAAATTTCCTTACATTTGTTGTAGTTTCCTTATATTTTCCCTATATTTTCTTTATAATTTTACCTCTGACTTATTATGTCTTTAATCTATCTGAAGAGCATCTTTTTTATATGTTACAATTTCCAGCCTTATTTTGTCTCATCAAAGAGACCCACTTTTTCCTCATAATTTGCAATTCATCATTTTCCACTTGTTTTATGGTGCTAGTTATATCATACATGAAGTTCTCATATATGTATGGTTCCTATAAATGGTACTACTTTAGGAGCCTTATTCTCTCCCAGTGGTCCAGGAACACTGATTCAATACCATTCTCTTTTTATGGCTTTGCCATATGTATCTATGTCTAGTGGATAAGTATCCACACCTTGATTATCTGTTTCAAAATAGTCTTAGCTATTCATAGCACCTTTCCCATATAGATTTGAGAATGAATTTGTGGCAGTCCTAAACGTACTCTCCTGGAGTCACATGACCCCAACACTGAGTGGCTCATATTGGAGGATTGTAAGTTTGAGCCCATCCTGGGCAATTTAGTAACATAATGAAACTGTGTTTCAAAATAAAAAATAATAAAGGCTGGGGATGTAGTTCAGTGCAAAGACTATGAGTTCAATCCTCAGCACTGCCAAAACATTTTTTTTTTTGGAAATTTGTTGATACTGCTTTTAATATGTAGATTAATTTGGGGAGTATTTATAACTTTACTGTGATATAGCATTCTATGCACAACTGATAACTTTATTCTTAGCCAGCCTTTCCTTTATGTCCTTTAATAGAATATTCTATAAAGACCATATGCAATTTTTGCTGATTCCTAGATAAATTATAATTTTTGTTACTATTAAATGATATCTTATTTTCAAGGTCATCATTGCTAGTACAGAGTAGAGGAATACTACTGATTTGTATAAATTTATTTTATAATAAAACCAGCTAAACTGTGTTCTAATAGTTTCTTGATTCTCTTGAATTTTCTGTATGGATAATACTATTATCTGAAAACAACATTTTTACCATTTCCATTGTATCCTCATGCTTAATTTTTAAATTGTATATAGCATCTTTGAGTTTCTCTTGAAATATTTTGAATGGAGAAATGATAATTGGAACTCTTATCTTATGTCCAATATTATTGGAAATAAGTTTTTTCATTATATATGATATATAATGCAGGTTTTTAGTCATTAGTCTATTTGTAATTAAAAAAATTACCTCACAGTCATAATTCCCTGTGGCCATTGAAATTAAAAAAATGTTTTGTCTGCACATTCTTAGACAATAGATGATTTTGTTCTTTATATAAACTGCCTCTTACTCTAAGGTATAAAAGGGAAGAAAGTGAATGCTCAATGATTCAACCTCTGTCCTAGCCCAAGGAATCATGGCAGCTTAAGTGAGAATTGGAGATTATGGCCAAATTTCAGTGAACACTATCACTGTCAGAAATCAAATATTTTCTTTTCTTTTCTTTTTTATCAGTACCGGGAATTGAACTCATGACCTCGCACTTGCAAGGAAGGCGCTTATGCCACTAAGCTAAATCCCCAGCTCCAGAAATCTGATATTTTAAGGGCTTAATAAGAAACAATCAGAGGAAGTATGTGTGTGTGTGTGTGTGTGTGTGTGTGTAAATCACATTAAAAATGTATAGTGCTTGACTCAAAGAGGAAAAGTAATAAATTTATTTAGTATTTATTATGTGCCAGCTCTATGTTGGGCAATTTTAAAGCTATGTATTTTAAGTCTCTTTAACAACCCTGTGAGGTTGGCATTATTTCCTCTGTTTTAGGATCAGGAAACATAGGCTGAAAGAAGTTATAAGAAATTGCCACAGTTCTTGTAGCACCTAGGGTTAGAGCCAGCACTCAGACTCAGACCTCTTTCCAAAGCTCAGGATTTTACTCCACATCCTATTATATTGCTTAAAAGATGTCTAAAGGTAATTACTTATTAGATGTGTAAGATATGAAAATGAAACCTAGGATGTGAGAGCCGCTGCCAGAGTAGGGACAGCCTAACCCAAGCCTCTCTCCCTGAATCAGCGCCATTCATGGACTGCAGAGGGAGAGGGAGAGAACCAGGGCTCACCAGGAGGTGATCCCTGCCTGGAAACCATATCATTTTCATTGTTTTCTTGGATTGGGTTTTATTCTCTTGTTTTGCTTGATTATGTTAAATCTGATGGCATGAGCAGCTATTTAAAAGATAGCAAGACATGGTAGTCATTTTGGATTTAGCTTATTTGAAGTCCTTTATTGCATTCATTGTTTTGTTTTTATTAGTTCTACTCTACTCTATTCTGTTCTGTTCAATTTTTACTATGTTTGAAGGTATCTGCAGCTCTTTTGAAAATACCAAAAGGCATTATGGTAACTATTGCTGATTTTGTAAGGTTTTGAAGTCTTGTATCACTTATACTAGTTTATTTTGATTGGTTTTATTCTGTTTTATTTTCCTTGGTTTTATCCTCTTTAAAAAAAGAAATTGAAACCTAGGCAATCATAAAAAACAAACAAAACAAACCAGTTCCACATCAATCTGTTACAAATTTAGGATAAACAAACTGAACTGAAGCTCCTCTGAGAAATGAGTGATTCTAGTACTAGAACAAAGAAAGTACAAGATGAGGTTGGAATATATTATTATGCCAGAAAGTAAAGAATTTCTCAGGAGACATGCTAAGAGGATTACAAGAACCAACTCAAAGGGTTGGCCAGCTAGCCAGATATAAAAAATACCCTGAACATCAAAAGAAGTCAGTGGTCTGCCATACTCTACACTGTTTCTCCTCTGATGTGTCCCTTTGCTATGTCACCCTTCTTGAAGTCAGCAGACTATGGACTGAAATCTCTACAAACTGCACTAGGGTGGAGCGTGGTAAACCACACATAAAGCCTCTCTGAGTGTTACAGTCCAAATGCTGGAATATAGCACTGTGAAGAAGAGAAGAAAGAGAGAAGTGAGTCTTCTGGACCAGGAAGGCCTTGGAACTCAAATTGAAGCCCATGGAGAGAGTGAAAAGACAAACTTCAGTGAAGAAGAAGGAAGTAGCTGGTGGTGCCTTCTCCCTGATGTGGGACTCACTGAGTGAGAGGAGCAATTCAAACCTGTAGAACCATGGTGACTGCTGGTGATCCTAGAGGCTTCCATGGGGAGATGCAGCAGTGGAGGGCAGCCGTGGGGATGAGAAGGACTCAGGAGCTGGTGTTGAGTGTGTAGGACCAGTCTCCCTGTGAGAGATTGAGCAGCAGCCATCTTGTAGAGGGGCTGGCTGAGCTCAGAACTCAGAGGGGCTGTCAGGTTCTCTGTCAGCTCCCAGCTATGCTCAGGCCCATGGAAGGTGCACTGATGGCTGCAGGCCAAGTGAGTCTGGTCTCTGATAGAAGGTTCAGGCTCTGAGTTTATCCACTACCCCACTAAAAAGTGACTGCTGGCTTGCTGGGTTACATCAGCATGGATCAGGAGTCTCCACACATTATCTACCAGTGACAGCAGAGAAAAATCTGGAAGTAGACTTTGTTTGATCTTGTTTTTATGAGTGTGAAAATGCTTCTATCCTGTTTGTGGTTATTGTTCTGTTCTGTTCTTTTTATCTCTTCCTTCTCTCCTTCCCTCCAGTCTTCTGTACCAGTTTCCCAAAATGGTCACCCTGTGTTCTCCAGACTTACTTCTAATTTCTTCCTCTTCTCTCACTTTTCTATTTTTCCCTAATCCTTTTAAAATCTTAATCCCTGAGGGTCAAATTGACATATTAAGGACTGATACACTGCATATAATTTTCTGGTCTATTTTAGATTTTTTCATATAACCACAAATCTAGTTCATATAATTAAAGGTGCCAAATTAATGGTTAGATCAGTTTGTCATTTTTTAGGCTGTAATTTATGCTACTGTTATTGCTGATGGTACCACTTTAGCCAAAAGTGACATAATTGTTCTAAACAGCTATTCTTCCTGGTATTCAAAGACTGAGATTGACTAAGGGCCATAGAAAATACTGTGACACAGTGCCAAAAAACTCAGGGCTGGGCCAAACAGGCAGCAGTGTCTCATCTCCAAAAAATTGAAGACATAGGATCTTGCAACAGACTCAAAACCCAAAACCAGCTATATCTGGAAGACACCTGTGAGAAGTAGCCATTTACTAAGTGGTTCTAAATACTAACCATAAAGCAACTCCCCAGAGACAATTTATAAGCATCACCCCAGGAATTAAATTTTAAAAAGTAAAGAAAGAAGAAGACACTTAAAGAAGATGCAACCCAGACATCCAGTTCAGCAAAGGCAAATCCATGTGGGACAACACGAAAGCCACACATACAAAAATACAAAAAAGCAATTCAATAAGGCTCTAGAAAAAAGTCAAATCAGAAATAATTACTCAAATAATTGCAGAGATGGTGTTCACAACAAAAATCATGCTTAGCAACTCTAGAGAAGATAAGGACAAAAAGATAGAGGATCTTAAGAAAATTATGGAAGCCATGAATGCTTAGAATAGGAAAGAAATGAAATCCATAAGGAAGAGTAAAACAGATATGCAGAAGAATAAAGTTTCCATTGTAAGTATATGCAGCATATTAAGCCAATGTGAGGACAGGTTCCCAGTTATAGAAGACAGGATTGTGGTTAGAGATCATGAAAACAAAGATTTCTTAAAAATAGTGAGGGACTATGAGAAATGAATCAAGCAGCCACTAGATGAGGCAAATGAGAATAATTTAAAATTGATTGGAATGAAAAAGCAGGAGATAGCATATATGATACAGAAAAACTGTTCATAGATGTCATGACAGAAATTGGAAAAAGAATTTGACATACAGATAAATGAGGCATATAGAACTTCAATTAATCATGATAAAAAACTTTACAGCCAGGAATATCATAATCAATAACCATACTCCAGAAATTCAACATAGGAATAGAATTTTAAAAGCTATTAGGTAAAAGAAACAAATCATCTATAAAGGAAAGCCCATCAGAATCACAGTTGACTTCTCAGCACAAACCTTCAAGACAAGGAGAGCTTGGAGTATTTCAAATTCTAAAGGAAAATAATGTTAAACCCAGATTGACATACCCCACAAAACTATGTTTAAAAATTAAAAGAGAAATAAGATACTTCCATGACAAAGAACATGTGAGGAAATTTATGACTATCAAACCAGTACTTCAAAATGTTTTGAAGGACATTATAGAAAGAAATAATGAGGACTGCAGTTCCCTGAACCCCAACAGAAGGAACCCACTAGGCAAAGAAAACAGTTTAACAGAGGGAGGAAAAAAGGTGTGGAGCCAACAACAAGAAAATAATATGACATGGATAAATCAATACATACCAGTTATAACCATCAATGTTCGTGGCCTTGATTCAGCAATCAAAAGACACAGACTGGAAGAATGGATCAAGAGGCAAGATCCAACAATATGCTGCATACCAGCAAAATATTTAATTCAAAAAGAAATTCATAGACTAAAAGTCTATGAATGGAAACCACTGCCTCATGTTCCAGAAAACCAGAAAAAAGTCAAGGGTATCTGTTTTATGTGTAGACAAAGTGAATTTCAAGCCAAGACTTATTAAGAGAGATAAAGAAGTTTACTACATCTTTGTAAAGGGAAAAATCCAAGAGGAAGAGATACCAATCCTAAATATATATACAACAAATACTAGTATACCCAACTACATAAAACAAATATTAAGAGATAGGAAAAATCAAATAAGCACTAATACAATTGTACTTGGGAAATTTTGATACCCCACTGTTACAAAAAGACAGATGAACTAGAAAAAAAATCAGCAATGAAATATTACAACTGAACCAATCTCTTGAACAAATGGACTTAGTAGATGTCTACAGGGTGTTTCACCCCAGAACATCATAATACAAATTCTTCTAAGATACACACAGGATGTTCTTCAAAATAGACCACATTGATGGGGATATAGCTCAGCAGTGCAGCACCTGCTTGGTTAGCACAGCATCCCAAGTTTGATTCCTAGTAGAAAATAGGCCATATACTAGCTCATAGAACATTTTTAAGTAAATGCAAAGGAATTGAAATTATTCCATGCATATTATCAGGCCACAATGCAATAAAATTGGAAATCAATAGCAAAGGAAACCACAAGAACATTATAAACCTATGGAAATTAAATAGCATCCTCCTGAACAACCAATGGGTCACAGATGAAACTAAAGAAGAAATTAGTCAGTTTCTACAATTAAATGATGACAATACAGCACACCAGAACTTGTGGGACACAATGAAAGAAATTCTAAGTGAGGTTTGTAGTAGTGACTACCCACATCAGGAAAATAGAGAAGAACAAATAAACAACTTAATGGTGAACCTTGAACTTCTAGAAAAAGAATAGCAGTCTAAACCAAAAGCTCCTATGAGGGAGGAAATAAAAAAAGATCAGAGCAGAAATTAGTCCATTAAAGATTAAGGAAGCAATACAAAGAATCAATGAATTGAAAAGTTGGTTCTATGAAAGATTAAATAAAATCAATAAACCCTTATCCAACTTATCAAAAATAAAAATAAAAGACTCAAATTCATCCAATTAGAAATGAAAAGGGTGGAATCACAACAGACATCACAGAAATCCAGAAGATCTTCTACACCTATTTTGAAAGCTTGTATTTTTTTTTCTTTTTTTGGTTCTGGGAATCAAACTCAGGAACTCACTCTTGCCAGACAGGTTTTGTACCACTGAACTAAATCCCTGACTGAAAACTTGTATTCTAATAAGATGGAAAATGCAGAAGAAATGGACATATTCCTAGATACATATGAATTACTGAAGCTGAATCAAGAAGATATAAAAATCCTAAATAAACCAATATCAATCAATGAAATCAAAGATATAATTAAAAACCTACCAACAAAGAAAAGCTCAGGTCCTGACAGACTCACTGCTGAACTGCACAAGAAATTTAGAGAAGACCTAACTCTACCACTTACCAAACTTTTTGATGAAATTGAAAGGGAATCAAGAGTCCCAAATTCATTCCTGGATGCAAGCATCACCCTGATACAAAAACTGGAGAAGGACTTAACTAAGAAAGAGAATTATAGGCCAATCTCCCTATGAACATAAATGTAAAAATCCTCAGTAAGATACTGGCAAACAGAATGCAGCAACTCATCAAGAAGATTATACACCATAACCAAGTAGGATCCATATAAGGGATGCAGGGATGGTTCAACATATGTAAATCTATAAATGTAACACATTTTATTAATGGAGCCAAGGACAAAAATTATCCAATAGATGCAGAAAAAGCCTTTGACAAATTTCAACAACCATTCATGATAAAAATACTACTGAAAATTGGAATAGATGGTCTTTATCTCAATCTGATACAATCCATCTATTTCAAACCAACAGCCAACATCATGCTAAATGGACAAAAACTGAAAGCTTTCACTCTAAAATCAGGAACAGGGCAAGCATGTCCATTGTTTTCACTCTTATTAAACACAATCCTGGAAATTTTAGCCAGAGCCATTGAACAAGATAGAGAAAAAAGTAAAGAATAAACATAGGAAAGGAAGAAGTTAAATTATCATTATTTGAAAATGACATGATATTCTATATAGAAGACCTCCCCAAAACTAAAAAAACTGCTAGATTTAATAAGCACTAAAACTGCTAGATTTAATAAGCAAATTCAGTAGTGTAACTGGATACAAAGCCAACACTCAAAAATCAATAGTCTTTCTGTACACAAATAACAAACTCACTAAAATAGAAATTAGGGAAACAACACCTTTCACAATAGCATAAAAATGGAAATACCTAGGAATCAATCTAAGTTTGTGAAAGACCTCTATATTAAAAACTACAGTACTCTGAAAAAAGAGATTGAAGAAGATATCAGAAAATGGAAAGGTATTCCTTATTCTTGTGTAGGAAGAATCAATATAGTGAAAATGGTCATACTTTCACAAGTATTATATAGATTTAATGCAATTCTGATCAAAATTCCAACAACATATCCCACACAATCAGAGAAAACAATACTAAAACTCATTTGGAACCAGAAAGACACTAGAATAGCAAAGGCAATTCTAGGCCACAAAGACAAAGCAGGAGACATCACAAGAGGTGACTTGAAATTATACTACAAATCTATTGTGATAAAAACAGTATGGCACTGGCAAAAAACTCCCTCAAGATGCAATAACAACTCCAGACATACTCAGCCACCTTATTTTTTTTTAAAATTTTATTTAGAAAGAAAAAAAAACCAAACAGAAAACAGGGTAGCAACAATACAGAATTCCAAAGGAAAAAAAGAAAATAACAACAACAATAACAACAACAACAACAACAACAAAACCACTAAGAAATCACTAGTTGATAAATTACATACTGTCATCTTGGAAATAGTTGTTCAAGTTACTAAATTAAAGCATACAAAGTAGACATTCAAACAGTGAGACTATTAACAGTTCTACTCAACAATCTAACAAAAACAGTAGTATGGTCATCTATCTTCCATACTTAAACATACATGCAGTTATATCCTTTAAAGCACTTTCTTTTGCTCTCTCTTTTACAGTAGCAATTATGCATTTTGGGTTTTATTACTCCTACAGTTCTTATTACTTTTTTTATTTTAAAGAGAATAAAACAAAAGAAGGCGGAACCAAGCAGATCAGAACAGAACAACATAAGCAACACAACACCTTCCAACAAGACAACCGGACATTAACAGTAGCTGTCAAAATGTCTCTTTCTCTGCTATAGTTGAGCATAGTTTCAGATACAATAATATCAAACATAACACAATAGTATAAAACCATTCAAGAGAATGAAAGAATTACAGGATATTCTGAACCAAATCACTATGATCAATGGGTACTATAATATCTCATTTTGAATAAAAAGATTTGTTTATACTATCACATATGTTAAAATCCCAATAAGACACAACATGATAGAACCGATGGTAATAGCAGAGTAGAAGCATGGTAGGACTTCTAAGGAAGACAATATTAAATCAGCCATGGCTGCCATAATGTTTTGTTTTCTTCAAAACCACTGTTCATATCATCACACGTAACAAAGTCAAACAAAGCAGATTAAAACCATTCCAACTGATGAATGAAAACATTGAAAGGCTTCAAAGCAATGAAATGGGGAATCATGATTACTATAAAATCTTATATACTCTTACCAACTCTCATACTAGGGAGACTATACGATATTTACACATGTGTGTTTGGTTTATTTCGCTTATGAGTATGGTCTCAAGTTGTGTC
>PVJX010050325.1:0-10677 GCA_004027295.1 Dolichotis patagonum | reverse complement strand
CTGTCATCCATTAGAGGTGGCCCTCCGGCCTTAACAAGGGAGACAAGTGACAGTACAAGTTCATGGTGCATTTTTACATTTTTAGAGTATAAAAGGTCATTGTATTCTTTTGGAGAGCGTCTTCCTTAGGAAAGCTGAAAGTGTTAAGTTTATTACCTCACCCTTCAAATTTAGGAAGGAGGTAAAGCCCTGTGACTTCAAGTGTCACCTCTATGAATATGGCCCATAATGCCAGGGACTCTTACTTCCAAAGGACCCCTACACCACTTACAGTGAACACTCGGCCCCACCCCAGCCCACTCTGGAAGTGCCAGTGGCCCAGCCTAATCAGAAGCATGGGTTGCTTTTATGGACACACCATGTGTGTGACCCCATGTAGGTCCTCCTGTTCCACACAAAGGCAGCACCTCTAAGTTGTGAGTTCTGTCACACTGCAGCGCCTCTAAAGGCTCATGATCTGCCCTTGTGAGGCCACAGCCCTCAGGGCGTCCGCCTGTACTTCAGGCTGAATTACCTAAAGGGTTTTTTTTTTCCCTAACTTTCATGACAGCTTAAAGGATCCTGTCAGTACCCAGACATCAAAAAGATCATTTCAGAATATGTAGCATTGATCACATATAAAGAATGAGAACCAAATTTGGTTCTCACTGGAGAGGAAAGGAAATGCAGTCACCCCAGAATCCACAGCACCTCATTCCTCAACCCAATCCTCATCTACCTCAAAATACATTCAGTGAAAGCAGCCCTTTTCAGTTCTGTTCCCTCGTGGTCCTCTCACCCCTTCCTACCTACCCCGACTCTCTCCTTGTCATCTGCCTCCCCCTAGCTGCAGACAGTCTACCCTGGCTCCACACACCGTGTCACTGGCAGCCACCCGTCATCGTCTGGAGCCTCCAGACACATCCCCCTCTTTTGTTTTGTTTTGTTTTGTTTTGTTTTATTTTGTTTTGTTTAATCCTTTAGCCTTGCTGATATCCTGTTGAGTGAGCTGGGCTTTATCATTAGACACGGGCTCAGCCTGCAGCCTGAGAAGGCATCATGCCAGCTCGAAACATGGCTTAGATTAGCTCGCTTTGGCACACACACTCCTCCTTGCAGTCCACAGCTTCCTAGTTGGGAGTGAGGGCCGGGGGCTGAGGAGAACATGGTGGCCCTGCCTTCTGGAGTCCTGCTCAGCATTAGGGTACTGAGAGCTCAGGTAGCAGACAGAACACCCTCAGGAGGAGGCTTTCCTCTTTCTCTTCTTAAAGGAAAGCATCAGTTTACAGTCCCCCAAGACAGATATTTGGCCCCTGCAAGGTGCACAGCTAGCCTCAGAGGGTACCATAGGTGCTAAAATCCTGTTGCTATTTGCAGATTAGTGAAATTGAGCTCCCTGAGCCAATAGCTAGTTTTAAGAAATGGAAGAAGCTAGATATGAGGATACATGACCATAATCACTGCACTCTTGGAAAGTGAGGTTGGGGGGTTGTGAGTTCGAGCCCAGCCTAGGAAACTTAGTGACTTAAGCAAGACTCTTTCTCAAAATAAAAAGGGCCGTGGATGTAGCTCAGTGAAAAGGCCTTGAGTTTAATCCCAGAAACACCCAAAGGAAAAACAAAAAAGGATGAAAGGCAGCCAACATGCATTGAGCATGTGTTGCTCCATGCATGCCTTTAAGGTAGCCTAAAAACACAGTCATGCTGTCTTTGTGACTGGCAGAGCTGCCTTAGAGAGTTTAAGCCCTTTGCACATCCACTATGAACAGATTCCAACATCAAAAGTATCAAGGACGTCTTAAAAAGTGACTGCAACTCCATCAACCAGAACATTCCTCCTCTCCACTCCCAGCCCAGCCCCAGGCCTTTGTAGCCTGGAAACTTCTAAAGGCTGCCTTCTTCCTCTTCTTAGTTTTCACATTCATGAAGTAAGAACAGTTCACTGGATTGTAACTTGAAAAGTAATTAACAAAAATGGCAGCAAACTGCTTCACACATTATTTTAAAACCTAATCTGCTCTTTCTGCATAGTAACAACTGCAGACGTGCAAAGAAAGATCTCATTGGCTCTCATGCAGCCATCCAGATAATGAAGGCCCATGGGGCAAAAAAAAAATCTTTGCTGCTTGTCATAAAGATCTCACATTCCAAAGTGATTTCCCTGTTCAAGGTGATGGGCCAGGGCTCCATGCTCTTGGCCAAATGTTATGTACAACTTTTATTAAATAAGGGTGTTTACGAATGACAACTGGAAACATACTTCAGGGTAGAGCACTTGCCTAACATGCATGAGGCCCTGGGTTCATCTCCAGCACTGAAAAACAAGAAAGAAACAAAGAATGCCAGTTAGTCATATGAAGCATTCCGCCCTGCTCTGGGGATTTTAAATGGCCAATGAGGAGTAAGAAAGGCGCAATAAGTGGGCTCTAAGCATCCATTACTGGGCACACCACTTACCAGATGAGTCATAAAAGCAGGCATACTGCTCCACACCTTCTGCATAAATCTCCTACCCCCTGGGGTGAACTCCAGCAGTTTTCCAGAAGAATGGCCCAAGGCAGCCAGAAGGAGATGAGCCCTCCAGAACAAAGCATGTTTGTGTCGCAGAGAGCTGGCTCTCATCACAAACACAAGAGGCCCTCACTTCCTATGCCAGTGAAGCCAAGACTAAAGGAATAAGGGTAATCAGACACCCACTCCCACCCTCCTGTCTCTGCTACCTAGAAAGGGAAAAGACATCCCAGGGAAGTGGTCTTCCTGGAGCCTCTCTCCACCTATTCCAGTGTCCTCCAGATGTAGAGGGAAGTATATTCAGTGACTTTCCAAAAATACCCCTCATCATGACCCCCACCCAGCCAGGGGCAGACACAGACATGGGGGAAATGGCTCTTGGGAGCCTCAGTTAGGGAGGCGTCCTAAAAGAATGGAACCCAGAACAAAATAAGCTGGCCTCACTGGCACCACACATGAAAGATCAACGGGGGAGGAGGAATCAAGATACCCATTTAGAAGGCCTGCCCAAACTGCAAACCTTCATGTCTTCTCCCTTAATGAAAGGGCTGCTGAGCTTGGAATTGAAGGCCCTCTACCATTTGCCTAAATGTGTTCCAGTGACACCAAGACCCAGCACTCAGGTGAAACTCACCTAGTTCCTATGGCCTGGACACATCCAAAATGTTCCTGCCTTCTTGTTATTCACACAGCTGCCCTATTCAATGCTCACCTTCCTTTTAGTGTCCCAGCCTTAAGCCCAGTGTTAGGTACCTATGAGTTGTTACTGGTTCTTTTTCATACAGCAGGCTCTGTCTACCTAGTGTATCTTAGTTACATATTCTCACTGTTGAGATGAAATCCAACACCCAAAATTGAAGTAGGAAAGGTTTGCTTTGGCTCACAGTTTGTAGAGGTTTCAGTTCATAATCAGCTGGCTCCAAAGCAGGATGGCATGGCACAGGGGCATCGCAGAGGAGAAACATTTCCTAGTGGGCAAAAGGCAGGAAGGCAGCAAAGAAACAGCAGCAAGCAATAAGCAGTGACAACAGCCACCCTCTTTCTGTCCCTTATACCCAGGGTACCCACCCTCAAATCCAGTAGCACTCATACCCAGGGTTGTAGCATTCAACCATGAATCGATTCCAGCATCGCAGGCCCTATATCCAGCCACCTCTGAAAAGCTCCACCTATGACTCTAGCTGCATGAGGCTTTGGGGGGACATCAAGATACAAGCAATAACAGAGTGTAAGAGTGAGAGCCTCCCTGAGCCTATAACTCCTCCCATGGACCCAGGTCCACATGGACACAAACATTGGCAGAGGCCAGTGCTCCACTGAATATGGTCAAAGGCTTAAAGTAGTTCCACCAAATCCAAACCAAACACTGACCCCATCCCTTCCTGGCACTGTCAATACACCAGGCCCCCTATGGGACTTGTCCCATTCTTAGGTTTTCTCTGCTTTCAATCTCTAGACCCTACGTGGACTTGGTGAATCTACTGCTGACCTGTGGGGAGGAGGTGAAGGAGGCCATCTCCCACAGCGTGCAGGCTCAGTGTGAGCAGAACTGGGGAGGCCTATGTTCCATCCTAAGCTTCTGCACCTCAGCCATGCACAGGCCCCCCACAGTGCCTCCTGAGCACCAGCTCCAGATGGACAGAGCCAGACTCTCCCGGACCCACCAAGGGGAAGCAAGCCATCACTTCTCAGAGCCCAGCAGCAGGGAGAGCACCCGAGGCGCCAAGGGCGAGCGTGGGAGCAAGGGCCACTCAAATGCCCATGCCCGGGTCAGAGCTGGGGGCCATGGGGCCCAGGGACCTTCTGGAAGCAGTGAGTGGGAGGATGAACAATCTGAGTATTCTGATATCCGGAGGTGAAATGAAAAGCTCGGCCATGAAACCTTTCCTCCACAACGTCCATTTTCTTACCTATGGACATTCCAAAACATTTACCATTAAAGAGGGGGGATGGTACACACAGGATTTTGTGGGGATTGTGGACTTTATGAAGGTGTACGAACAGGTGAGACAGCTCCTAAGGCAGCGAGGTCTCAGAGGTGCCTAGAGAATCAGGCACTCACACATACTCAAGGGAACCCCCACGTCCTCCTTACAACTTCGTCTTCTTTCCATCCATGGAGCCAGTGGGTGGTGGGCGCATGATGTGCTGTTATGGGGGAGGTGAGGCAGGGAGGGGCAGGTAAGCAGGCAGCCTACCTGGGCTGGACCACACGAGGGGTGCTAGGCTCCACCCTCAGCCATTGCAGGAGGCAGGCGTGTGGTTTCCAGGGCAGGAGTGAACAGAAAGTGTCACAACAGTGCAGGGGAAGGGTGGTGAGGAAGCAGGGGCCACAGGCAGGAGCCACGGCAGGGCTCAGTGTCAAGTTTCCTGCATGGGACCTTGCGATTCAGAGCTGCTTGAGCAGGGCGGGGAATGTAATTTCTATGTGTAATTTCTGAGCCATTGTTCTGTCTAGGGGATGCAGTCTGAGGGATTGGCCCCCCATGTGTTTATATTTTAACCACTGCTTAAAATCTTAATTTCACTTTTTTATTTATCCAGTGACATCTACATAAATGGCTGTCATCTAAATAAATGGCTTTCAAACAAAGCAACTGGGTCATTAAAACCAGCTTAAAGGGGGAGAATAAACAACCCAGCCCATCCTTTGCAACTGCATTTTTTAAGTGCAATTTAAGAAGGAACCAAACTGCACTGCACTGTACTGACACAGGCTCCTACCCACCTGGAACAAACCTCCAAACTGGAGGCAAATGCACACATGGAGAGTCCATTTGACAGATTCCCTTAGAATGTTGCTATCTCACCTTGACCCATAGCCAAGACCCACAGGGCACTGGCCCTCCTGTGATCTTGTGCAGCCAAGCAGGAGACCTGGCTCCTGTGTACTGAAGGATAGAAAAAGGGAGAAGAGAATAAAGACTGCTAAGTAATTCCCATAAAGCAATGCTAACTTTTAGCATACATACTGAAAATCTCTAAGGGACAAGAACTTCCAGATCCTAATTAGACATTTAGCAACAAGGAGGGAAGTCAAAGTGGACAAAAGAAAGTAAAGGGAAAAAATGGAACTGAAATACAAGGCAGGGAGGGCAAGACTTATAAGGGGAAATCTACAGAAGTGGGTTTCTTGCAGTTACTGTGAGCATCTCATTAATATGCACTTTCTTCCTAATGGCTTCAAAGTAAAGCTTCTTCTGCTACAGCCAAAGCTCGAATAGAACTCATTATCAGGAATGGACAGATGTCCTGGGCTGGGTCTTTCTAGAACAAAAGTCAGCAGACTTTTCTATAAAGAGCTGAGATAGTAAATATACGATTGTCAGTTTGGTGGACCATTTGGTTTCTGTCGCCGCTGGTCAACTCTGCCTTTATACCCCCAAAAGCAGCCCCAGACACATAAATGAAAAGCTTGGCTCTGTTCCAGTAAAATCTTATTTAACAGGCCCCCAGCTGAAGTTTATTGAGCCTAGTTCTAGGGAGTGAGCCGGAAGTATGCATCCTCCCTTATCTCGACATTTGTTAGCTCTCCCTCAAGCAACCTGAGGTTAGAAACAGAAGCTAATCTTTTTTCTACTCTTAAATGATTTGTTCTAGGGCATATCTTCACCCCAAACACAGCTAGCTTTTATGTTCCCCAAATCCAAACCAAGCTCTCCAGAGCCCACGTGAGAAAGCAATCATTAAGAGGGGTGGGTCAGCAACTCCCCAGGAGAAGCACTCAGAAAGAGCTGAGACTACAAAGAATAGAGGATCCATGTGTCTAATCCACCTCTGCCCTGCAGAGCAGCAGGCAAGGCCAGCCTCTGCCATGGGAACCGAGCATAAACATGGTCATCCCGTGCCACAGGCCCCTGCAGCACGCTGACTGTTTTTCCTTACGTCACTCAAAAGCTAAAGTAATAACATTCTCCCTCGTTGCTGGGTCAGCTGTTCATTTGTCCACTAGCTCCTGGAATGGATGTGTAAATGTCTTATGTGTTCGTCTACTGATGTCCCATTCATTGCGTCTATTGTAAATATTTGTCATTTGTATTTATTATCTCAGTGCTTTCCCCCAAAGGCATAAAACTACTTACTATGCTCATTTGTACTCATGGACTGATCTGTTACATATTTTTCATTATGATTAGCTATTTTCCCCCCTCTCAAAAGTCACAGAAATACCATTGCATTTGGACTCTTCATGTGACTGGAAACATACAGTAGCATTTATTGCTCAAAACTGCCCAAATTCAGGTAGACATCAATGGGAGCATTTGCACAATCTAAAATGTAAGCAGACATTAAAAATAGCCCCTCTCTTTGGGCTTCATACTTCATACAAATTTACTCATGAGTCTTCCTTGGAGGAAGGATGTGGATCTCCAAATAAAGATACTGTGTTTATTTTGAGCTTTGCATCTCAACAAGATGATCTGAACATCTCTCCTTTGTATCAATAAATAGCCTTGTTATTCTGAAATGAGAGGACAGAGAGCAGTAGAGTGCTGACACTCAAAACTAAATAAATAGAAAACATCAGCCCAGAACTGCAATCATACTTTCACACACACACACACACACACACACACACGGAGAGATTTAAACTGGAACTGAGTAGAACCGTCACTAAAACATGGAAAAACAATGCTTCCAGTGGCCACTTCCTTAGGAAGAACAACCCTATCTGATCTCAGAATCTGCACCATTGAGTTTGCTAAGTCATAATACCTGTTTCTATTATGGATGTAGGCAACAAGGCCTATCCATTGTTACACTACATTATTTTCCTGCAAACATTAATAAAGGTTTTAAATAAATGGCTTCCACTCGCTGTGTCACTGTCTGAGGGGCTTTTGGGGTCTCACATGCAAGGAAGGATAGCTGAGCACGCAGGCTGCAGACGCACCGGAGAGTCCTCTGCCTGTGCAGGACACAGAGCTCACAGGGAGTGAAACTCAGTGAGGAAGCCCCTGGCCTTCTCCATCACAGCAACCGGGTCTACAGCCTTGCCTGAGCCATCCAGACAGAAGGGACTCCAAATAGCTGGCCAGCAAGTGCTACCCCCATGCCCCGTTAGGTCTTGCAACTCACTCCCCTCATCTTTGGGTGTCCCCTAGAGGCTGATCACCCAGTCTTTCAGGCTGAGCCTGTAACAGATGCCAACAGTTTAATGGCTCAGTGGCCTGGCACACACAGGAAGCTCATGCCTTTTCCCCCGCTCTTCCCCGTTACTGCAAAACACAGCTGAAGTTTTAGCTAACTACAGATTACAACACCACGGGTAAGCCTGCAATGTACCAGGCACCATAATCGCCATTTTGCATGCTTTGTGTCATCCTGTGTCCCACAAGTAATAGGTATCAGCACCATCTTACAAATGAAGAGTCTGTGGTGTGGGCTTTCCCTAACTACATGGCCAGTGAGCAGGGAGCTTGAACACAACCAGACAGAGGCCTAGAATTTCCACCTTCGACTTATTTTTAATTTAAACCAGTTGTCCTTGGTGTATTTTACACAAGGCTTAGGAAACAATAATTATACTCTTGTATTTATAGCAGTCAGCCCCTGCAGTGTGCTACTTCAGAACAGAAAAGAAAATTGATGCCCTCACCTTTCCCCTCTGCAGGGACTGAAACTGTGGCTCAGTTAAGGGACAGCAGGGGCATCGAGAAGCCTTATCACTTCCTTCACCCGTGGATAATTTTTTAAAGGTTTGTCTTGTACATCACTTAAGAAAGTGTTTGGAGAGCAGCTGGCACTGGCGAACTTTCTTCATCAAATGCACCCCTCACCAGCCAAGAAGCCAGGCTTCCCCAAACTCTCTGCTGTTAACATCTTCACTGTGACAGTTACAGTTTCTCGGGGATCTGTTATGTGCCTCCTGTTTTGTCTCTTACTTAATTATGTTATTTCTGAATCCCAATTTACAAATAAACCAAGATGCAAGAATATCTTAATATGCCTATAGACCATCATAAGGCTGGTGAGCTCTAGGGGTCATACAAAGCCACCCTAGAGCTCATTCTGTTCCCCTTGATTTACCTCCTTTCACCCCAGGTGAGAATATTTATTGGGGTAAGTGCACCCAAATGAGTTGAGAAATGCAGCTGCCTTCCCCAAATCCTCGGGGCTGCTCCAACTCAATGGTTCAGGTATTAGGCTGTGGGAGGAGGAAGCAGAGAGGCTTCCAAATATGCTGGTATTTAAGCAAAGTTTCCAAAGGGAGCAAGAGCAGCTTGCCCCAAAATCTGGAAACAGAAATCTGAATTTGTTCTAAAGTCAACAAAAACTAAAGCCCCCCTGCTGAAGAGGGACAAGCCTTGGCCAGAGAACAGGTTTTATGTGAATTATTTTTTGTGGGTGGAGAAGAAAGAAGCTTTGGACTAGAGTCACGCGTTGGTGCTTGCATAAGCAGTTCAGTTTTTATCACTCCCCAAAAAGAACAACAACAAAAAAATCATTCCTCAAAGAGAACAGGAAAAAAAAAGTCATGAAGTCAACCAAACTTTTGTATGAAGTGAACTCCACCGCACTGAACCCTAGCACGTGACAGACCCAAAACTCCTGGCACCTCTGGGTCTACAGTCACCTAGCCATCCTTTAACACTGTGTCCGCCAGGGCAAGCTACCACTTGGGAAAAACAAGAAAAGGTCCTCCAGGGGATTCCCAGGGGCAGGGTCGTTGTTCACAAGGTGCTGAAGTCTAATCAGCTGTTCCATTTTCCAGTGCTCTGTTTCCAGAACTTTTCACAGTTCTTTAGTGCAGGGGGAGTTCCCATGTAAAAAGCCACAGCACCCTAAAGAGCCTGGGAGCCGCCCGCTTGCCCTCGGAGTTATGAATAACTCTGTGAAGGACTCAGGCTCCAAAGAGGGCTTTGTTCTGGAGCAACGATCAATCCCTAGGATTTTGTCCCAATTACTTACTGCTATGTAGCAAAACTACCCTCCAAAGCTTATTACATACAAAACAACTAGCTATGCTGCTTACAATTTTGTGGATCAGAAATCTGGAAAGGCTCAGTTAGGGGCCAGACTCTTCACTGGGCACTGGCTGTGTACAACAGGGAACTAGAGAATCTACTTCTAAGATGGCCTGTTGGAGAAGGAACCTCAGGGCCAGGGATTTAGCTCAGAGGCATAAGCACCTGCCTGGCAAGCACAAGGTTGTGAGTTTGATTCCCAGTACCAAAAGAGATCCAATTGAGAAGGCACCTCAGTGTTGACAACCTCTCAGATGTATACACCATCAGCAGGACAGCATGTCACTTTTGCATATCATTACCTGTATCTTCAGTAGCCCTGTCATTACCTGGAATGAATGAATGAATGAATGAATGAAACATCTTACATAAAAGGATGTCAAAATATCAAATGGAAAGGTTGGGTTTGGTTTTTTTTGTTTTTTGTTTTTTGGTTTTTTTTTGGTACTAGGAATCGAACCCAGGGCCTCATGCTTGTCAGGAAATAACTGTGACACTGACCGAAATCCCTGACCTTAAGATCAAAAGTTTTTAAGCCAGGTATGATGGTGCACAACTGTAATCCCAGTACTCTGGGAGACTGAGCCAGCAGGAATGTAAGTTCAAGCCCTACCCAGGGAGCTTAATATAACCCTGTCTCAAAAAAAATTTTTTTCAAGGGTTAGAGATACAGCTCCAGGTGAAAACCCAGTAGAAGAAAGAAAGAAAAGAAAAGTTTCAGTTCACTTTTTGACTTCTAAGCAAATACATCCTTGCATCCACATAAGAGGCATCAACTTGTCATAGAATCAGTGAGAGGATATCAATTAAAAATCGTTGGGAAACTACACTTTTGGAGTCAGGAGGCATAGGCAAGAGTTCTGCTTCAGCCATTTACTGGTTTTGCACCAGGTAAATCTCTTCAGGGATGAGATAGAAATATAAATGACTCTTAAAAAAAAAAAAAATGAGGACCAGCGCTGAGAACTTGGCAAACCAGTTAACTTTTCTAAGCCAGTTTCCTCAGCTACAAAATAAGGAAGCTAACAGTCCCTTGCCTCCCTCACAGGGGAATTGTGAGGATAAAATGACTTTTGCTATAAGAAAAGTCACAATCCATAGGAAATGCTTTGAAGGCTGTGAAATTCCATGTAAATGATGGTTATTATTTCTCCTGGCCATTTTGGAAAGCTTTGGCCTACAGCCAAGGGCACAAGCCGGATAAGCTGCCTCCTTCTGCC
>PVJX010050324.1:0-10734 GCA_004027295.1 Dolichotis patagonum | reverse complement strand
ATTTCAGTTCCAATATTACTTTGAGAAAAGTACATCATATTTCATAATATGGCTGGTCCTCATCCAATCAGATGAAGGCCTGGGCAGAACAAAAAACAAAAATCTCTTGAGCAAAAGACATTCTGCACCCTGCCCACCTTCAGAATTGAAATGGACTGTTGATTCTTGCTTAGATTTCCAACTAACTGCCAGGCCTGTAGGTTTTTGTACTTTTCAACATCTTTACCTGTTCCAGTTTCTTCAATCTTTTTTTATATACAATTCTTTTTTTTTTTTTTTTTGGTACTGGGGATTGAACTCATGACCTTGCGCTTACCAGGCAAGCACTTAAGCCACTGAGCTAAATCCCCAGCCCTATATACAATTCTTACACCGGAACACTCTGTACAATCCTCCCAGGATGTTTTACTGACCTTTCAACTTATAATTTTTAAAGAGATGTTTGAAATCTCTGTGTCTCAGATATTTTCATTTATTCAAAAATGGAGATAGCAATAATTCACATCACTGGGTTGCTTTAAAGTATGCAGTACAAAAATATTTTGACATCATTATGCTAACCTAGATTTGATGAATTATTACAAATGATTTTGGCAAATGAAAGCCATCTGAAAAATTATACTGAATAAACAGTTATCTTTACCTTCACAAATGTGTGTTTTTAATGTATTTTTGGTTGATCAAGAAACATTTTTTGTTTTCAACAAATGATTCTAAAATTTGACTATTATTTGTCATTTGGGATCAATACCAACGTTGGACAGTGGAGGAAAAGCTAAACCAACGTGCAATTGTGGTAAAAAAAAATTAAATATTATAGAGTTTATTTTTAAATCAGGTGGTTGGTGATTTTATGCTTTCTGTGTTTAGGTAAAACAGAGAGCTCAATTACATATTCATTTATTCAAGAAACTTTTGTTGAACCTGTAATCTATACCAAAAGATAGTTAGAATTAAAAATATGACACTATCTCTCCTACCAAAAGTTCATAGTTCTGATGCTGAAGCAGACTCATAAGCTAGTAGTATTGATAAATTGTACAAGATGCTATCTTAAAAGAGGAGGGGAATAGGCATGAACCTGACTTACCCAAGGAACCAAAAGAAATAAGAGACATTATCTTAAAAAATAAAGAAGGTAATAATTGAATGAAACCTTTCGGAACAAATAGTTTTCATCAGACTGAAAGATAAGATTTCCAGAGTGAGAAACACTTGTAACAGTTAATACTTAACACTTAAATGCTTCCTTTTTCAGACACACACACACACACACACACACACACACACACACACAATAGAGTGCTGGGAGAGGCAAAAAAAATATCAAGCTGAAACAGTTTCTGGGTCACAGAAAATACAATGTGTAAAGATTTGAGGCTTTATTCTATTGGCAAATAGAAATTATAAGAGGGATGTTTTAGAAGGTAACAGATTTATGTAACCAAGGTGTAGGGGCTAGTGAAAAGAGAACATAGGCAGGAAACTCTAAATCACAATTAGGCCGTGAACAAGATATGAAGGACCAATCAATACCCATTCCCCTGAGGCTAGCAGAAAATAATGAGGAGATGGGACTAAGAGAAGATAATTTAATGAAGGAGACAGAGTTCAAAAATAGTAGATAGCCAGAGACCATTGCCAAGACATATATATATTTAGCAAATCATTTAGATGTAGAACGATTTACATACATAACAGCATAGATGCAATCTGCAATTTCTTTAATATTGATGTGACAATTACTTCTAAATTAAATTAAGTGGAATCACTAACGAACTATTGAGGAAATGGAAAAAAGAGCCTTTTGGTGCCAGTTATATCAAGTCTTAACTGCTGTGTGACTAGGATAAGTCTGAGCCTCTGTGAGCATCAGTTTCCTACATAGTAGGCATTATTTTAATTTTTCGTTTATAAAATACAGACTCTTCCTGACTTATAGAACTATGGCAAGTAAGTGAGATGACATCTCTAAAACGCCTGGTATAGAACTTTCCATATAATTGATTCCTTTCCTTCTCTTTGTTTATATTTGTGCCTTTGGAACCACAGTAGGTAAATGCATGCACCTAAAGAGGTTCATAATCTCCTTGAAGAAACATTAAAAAATACTTGAAGTACTTCTGAATACTATTTATACCATTTAGAATATTTTTAAAAGGATGACTTTTATTTCCAGTTGAGATTAAAATTGCCACAAGTGTTCATGGAGCTGAGAAGACTCTAGTGTAATTATTACATCCACAATATGCTAGATCAAATGTAACCTAACTTCATTAGCCTTTTCTTATTTATCAATAGAGCATTAATGGAAATGAGTTGAAATTTTTGTTTTATACAATATATATTGAATTTTTAAATAATTGTAATAAAATCATAAATTCTTTATAAGTATAACATTTGTTATTTAGAAATCAGAAAAAGAACATATTTCTCCATTAACATAGTAACGTAATGATATACAGTATCTAAACTGAAGTCCACACATGGATACTAGCTTTTATTTGTTTTTTATAATTTTATTCACAATACCCTAAACTTGGAAAAACCCAACGGTCTTTCAGTTTCTTTTTTCAAAAATTTATTTATTTCTCATCAGTACATTTGCAGTCCACGCAGTGTATGATCATCTGGGCATGGTTACACTTATATACTACAGCTTGTTTCTTTCTGTTGTGACACCATGCCCTCCCTTCTCTTCCTCCTCCTCCCACTCCCCCTTGGTCCTTATCCCCTTTTTCATACTTGTTAGTATTATTTGTCTTAGCTCAAGTTACGGAATATACTGTTTAATTGATCAGGTTCCTATACATGGTCCATCTTTTTTCTTCCTACTTCCTCTTCCGAACTCCTTCAGCCTCACCCATGTTCCCCGGGACCACTTCCCTAATGCGAGACTCCCATCCCTGGTTCCTTTCCAGTGTCCTTTATCATTTCCTTTGTACTTTGCCTCACTGAAATTAGAGACATTATATGGTATTTAAGATTGTCTGTATGTATAGCGCTTGCCAAACACTGAAAAATTATCAGAAAAAGAGAACATAATTCAGAGTAAAAGCCCACAAGTGCTAAGTCTAAAAAGATACACACACTCACACACACACACACACACACACACACAGATCGAGAAGCTGCAGTAAATTGTGAAAAATTGCACTTTCTCATTTCTGGAATAACAGATCCTTTTATTTTCCCTTTCAGTTTTATATATTCTAATGTTTCTCTGTTGAAAATTAAGAATTTCAGGGCAAAATCCTATTAAAAGAATTAACTGCAGTAAGCCCTAAGTAAAACTGGAGATGTGTACTGATAATGACCAGTGCAAGCAATATACATATGCACAAATTCACACAACACACACAGATTGAGATGCATATTGTGCAAGGTAGAAGTCAGAGTAAATGGTTAATGTCATATGAAATATTTAAAATTTAAGCATAGCATGTATGCATTGAACATCATATGACTTAAAACGTATCTCTTACCTGCACAGTAAATTCAACAAGACAATTAAATAAGGCAAAAACTGATTTTTTAAAATTACCATGGTAATATTTCAGCTTTTCACATCGCTTTGCTTCTATCAATTCAAAGTCAGTATCAGAGTTGAGTTTTAAATTTCTCTAGCACATAATAACATTAACTTGCTGCTGGTATGTATATTTAAAATTAATGCTATAAAATATAACTAATAATAAAACACCATTATATCAAAATATGCTTGCAATGAAATGCATTTAGCAAACTGTGACATATTCTATTATTTTCAAATAGATAAGATGATGCAAATCATAATTCTTTATTCCATTACTTAGAATGGTAAAAGACAACAAGCATTTTAAACCATATATATAAATTTGATGAATTCTTTTGGCTATACATAAAGAAAAGTTAATTTATCTAGGAAAATTTTCGTGCATCCTGAAGCAATACATTACAGCTTGATTCAATTCATTGCTGTAAATGAGAGTGTTTGAACATCAGAGATATTATCTCAGTTAGATTTCATATAACACAATCCTTAAAATTTTGTTTTAATAGTTTTATGAAATATAAATACTTAGAATATAATTTTCATCTATTTTTAATAAAGAAACAGCACATATTATTCCTAATATATCAAAAAGCCTGAAAGACTGTTCAATGAGATTAAATTCCCTCTGGAATATAAATTCTAGCACGTTTCCCTTTATGATTTTTTACATGTAATACTGACTCATATTTGCACCCTCTGCCATGTGATGAAAACAAAACAAATTTAAAAAACAACAAAATCCTTGTTGGTGCTCTTGGTGTTCTATCAAGATTAATAATATAATTGTATATCCAGATGGGAAATCTAGGCCATAACTGATCAACGTTTCTTATTCTTCTGGCTTCTACTTTCTTTTGTTCGGTGAACAGAGTATACACACTTTCAAAGCACTGAGTTCTTCCACTGTTACAAAAGAATGTTTTACAACAGATCCACTGATGAAAACCAAATTACTTCTAATCTAACTCTGTAGTGTCAACATTTCAATGTATTTCTTTAGCCCATGAGCAAAGAGAAGAAAAAAATATGCTCCATACAAAGATGTTTAGCTAAAGTAATGAAGCCCTCCTTACATGTTTAAAGTAACGTCAGAAAAGCTCATCAAATTCCGATGGAGGAACATGCTCCAACCTTACTAGCCTCACTTTCTCTAAAAAACAGAACCAAGACAAAAAAAGAGGAAATAACAAAAATATTCATGATTATGAAAGTTGATTTACTTTTAAACACTTGACAATACGAGAAAAATGGTCAACAGAGGGGTGATCTCTCTTCTATTATTACGTTCTCTCTCATCATAGTGTCTCTACTATATTTATGTATATACACAGATCAGAATGGTTTCCATAATGAGTATGCAGGAAGAGTTCTTTTGAAGGAAGTCAGGAAGGAGCTGGTTCAACAAATCCAAGAGTTTTGTGCTCGTGGTCCTCTGTTTATTTTTAATGTAAAATTATTTTGACAAATTGAAAGGAAGAACTAGCAGCAAATTCCTTGTTATTGTCAAGCTAGGAGAAAGACTCTTACCATACACTATCCTTATGCTTCACCATGATTTATTTATAGCCTATTTCAAGTTTAAGTGTCATCCAGCATTATCTCCTTTATATATCCTTGCCTTTTTCCAATCATTTTAGTACTGTTCTTGTTCAGATCCTCATTTTATTTTACTTGTGCTATTGCCAGTGCATCTTGACATGGTGATTTCTCTGGATTTTCTTATCTACTTCCAACTATATCCTCAGAATGACTCTTGTAAGATTCAACCCAGATCACTTCTCTTTTGCAACCTCATGCATTGATAAATACATATATAGTTCATTCTCTTTAGTATGATATTAAAAATCCTTCCTAGTCAATCTTATAGTTGCCTTTAGAGGAGTATTTGTACACAATGGAATAATATCCTGTGATAAAGTTCAACGTGGATCATTTATAGGATGGGTGAATTTGAAGACCATAGTTTAAGCAAAGTAAGTAAAACACACAAGCTTAACTGTCATGTGATTTCTTTTACGTGAGAAACCAAAAATATAAATAATGACAAATAAAAATAAATACTTTGTATAGGGGGATAGTTTTCAAAGTGGAATGGAGATCAAGAGATGGAGGGATGATCAAGAAAGTGGATGAAAAAAATTAAAATGTTATTTACATTTATCAACTCCTCATGAGGAATGTAATAATTATGTGCTAAAATATATATTGATAAAAAATGAAAAAAATAAAATTGGCTGTACAATATTTTCTGTGCTTTTTTCTCTATTCTTTTTGCTCTGACTGACTCAGAACCTACCATCCCACATCTACTTCTTGGATTCTGTTTTTATTCATTATGTAATATTCATTATGTGGTTTCTCTTAGCACAGAATGCTTCCAACTTTATTGTTTGATTTCTCTGATTATTAAAATCTAAATTTAAATAAAATATCTTCATAAAACCCTTTATCACTGTGTCAGAGAACACCCTACCTGCATCTCATACAATGATTAATTTTAGGTGTCAAATTAGCTGGGCCACAGGCCCCAGATATGCAGTCAAATGTTACACTCAGTCAAATATTCACTCAGTTAAAGTCCTGAAGAGAAGAAAACATGGAATTCTACTGAATAAAAAGAAACTCTGCAGTCTGATTGCCTTTAGACCTGAGCTGTAACACTGGTTGGTCTCTAAGACTCTAGTCCAATATCCCACCTCGCAGATTTTAGACTGACAAGCCTGCATAAATGCTTTAGTCTATTTTTAAAAACAAATCTGTTTCTCTCTGTGTAAAACCTATTGGTTCTGTTTCTGTGAAAATCCTAATGCAGTATACAAGATATCATTATCATTTATAACTTAATTTGTACTTCCTTCATTTAAGATTCATTATTGATCATGTCTGCATCTCCTACCAGATAATAAATCCATTGGGATATGAACCATATTACTCTTTCTTCATTTTTCACACATGTTAGTAACTCAGTAACTTTTTATCAGTACACATGATATTTGAACAAAACTCTAAAAGGGCATTTAAATTAAAATGAATAATACATTATAATCTCCATATGTCTTAGACTTCATCATCTCTCTATATCTGTAACTCTTTATATCACCCTGGATATAACTACTCAAAGCATTCATTGCTTGAGATATTAATTGAACCAATGATCCTTATTAGCACCAAGGCAATATATGTAAGCCAACATGAACAAGTATTACTTTCCTTTCAAAAGGTTTCCTAATCTGTTATTATCCTTGCTATGTGGTTCCCTAATTACTTCTTTAGTCAACTGATTACCTATTAAGTAGTTATTTAATTACCTTACATGTAGGTACTGGTTATACCAAGGGTTTTGATGATTTTATTGTAAAAATCAAGAAAATTATGTTGCAGTGACTTTGACTCAAGGACCAAAAGAACAAAAATTAAATACACAAAAGAAAAATATTCAACAATGCAAACAATTATTCAGAGTGTAATGCACTAAAATGTGAAGACAAATGTGCAAGCAAATCTGAAAAAAGGTGTGTTAGACTTCAACTTCGGGCAAAAATCACTGAGTACTCTGCTACTCATACATGACAGTATGTGATAATCATGTGGAGAATTTAAAATGCAAATTTTAATCGAAATATCCTCAAGTTGTATTTTATGACTCAAACACCCATACATTAGAGTCCAGAAAAAACAGTCATTCATTAAATCATTTCCTTCTTCCGAAGGAATAGAGTCAAACAATTGGAGGTTTCTATTTCTATGCATTTTTTATTTATTGAAGAAATTTTCTACTACATATTAGACAGAATTATTCACTTGTTTAATATTGTCCTGTGTAAGAGATCTGAGTGTATGTGTGAAGGAGAAAGAAAGACAGAGTAACAGAGGAGTATGTTGAACTCATATGGGAGGGTAACTAAAAGATGCAGGCTGTGCCATCCTATTGACTTTTTAAAATCAAACAAAAAATCTAAACATAAAAATGTACCAATTAGGAAGATGGGTATCTACAATTCTGATAGGCAAAGAAGTATATATGGATAGATTTCTATTGTACTCAAAAATGAAGATTTGAAATCATTTTTAAAAATGGAAGAGGCATATTGTCAAACAGATATAAATTTTGCCATCCAAAGGTTTTTTAGATATTAGTGGAAAGGACATATGTGAAAATGGAAGAGCACAGATAAATGCACATAAACATATTGTGACCTGGAAGAAAATTACAGCAAATACAATTTTGACATGTAAACAAGCTGTATGTGGCTGGGTGGTTGAGGAAAGGGAAAGGTGGGCTAGCATTTATGAGCTCTCCAAAGGTAAACTAAGTTCATCATGGAAAAATTGAAACATTATCACACGTATAGAGCAATATCATTATGATATGGCCACAGAAAAGTGGAAGCACATGATTAAACAGTAAAGAATAGGTACTTTCTTTACACAGCTCAGGAGTAAATGAGATTTCATTCACAATGACTAATGTTATCAAGTTAACAAAGTAGTACCGTTTAGCTTAAGAATATTAAAATACCTTTGATTGATTATTTTAATTTTCTAGTTGAAGATGCAGTCAATATTTGTTAAGAAATAATTGTTAAGAAAAAAATCATTAGCACATGAGCATCTGTAAGTGTGTGTGTGTGTGTGTGTGTGTGTGTATGTAGAGGAAAGGAATATGAAACTCATGTGACAAAAATTAACTGAATCTGAATTGAGGCTACAAACAAATGCTTTATACTCATCTTACAAATTTTCTGCTGTTTAAAATGATTTAAACTAATGTTAAAAGGAATAAAAATATTGCTTAATAACTATATATAATACTGGAGGTTTTAAGGCCTTCAGAAGTTTAGAATTAAGAGTTGAAGCCATGTCCAGTGGCACATGCCTGTTGCCTTACTTTTTACTTGTTGAGACAAAATACCTGATGCCCAAAGTTAGGGGAGGAAAGGTTTATTTCTTACAGTTCTCATGGTTTCAGTCCATACTCAGTTGGCTCCAAGTCAATGTGGCATGGCAGGGCAGCCATTCACAGCAGCTGCAAACAGCAAGCCATGAACCAGCAACAGAGAGAAACATAACCTTCTTCCTGCCATTACATCCTATCCTGGCTCCACCCCTGGGCAGGTGAAAAACTCACACTACCAATCTGATGCTAGACAATGAACCAATCACGAAAGCTAGATGTGGTCAAGTCCATAATTGCATGAGGCTCGGGGGCCACTGACATAAACCATGACACTTGTACTCCCAGAACTCTGGAGGTTGAAGCAGGAGTATCACAAATTCTATTCCAACTTGGGCAACCTCAAGAAACTTTGTCTCATAATAAACAATAAAAGAGAGTTGAGAATGATACTCAGTGCACATATATACTTGGGTTTCAATCCCAGCACTCCCCCCAAAAAATTAAAATGAGAAATATTCACTTTATGGCCTAGATTCTAGAACAATATTTTCTAAGAGATGATGTTGATCTGATCACTCAAGGACTTCCATGGGTTTTAATGAGACCACAAACTCCTGGGAATTATACGTATAAATTGATTAATGATTTTTATTGGGAAAATAATATGCAGATTTTCTCAGATAGTGAAAGATCTGTGACTAGCGAAGCTTAGGAATCAATTCATTCATTTCTACTTTTCTAAAAGAATCTTAATGAAGTAAAAGAATTACAAACTGTAGAAAAATTTTGAAGTCTTTGTAAAAGATAAAAGATTAATATTAAAGATATGTTTAAAATACCTGTAAATCAAAATGACACTTTAATAAAAAAATAGGCAATGGAGATTAATTTATATTCATAAAAGAGAAATATATATGGCAAAGATATATCTGAATAGAGCACTGTGTCATAAGTAATCAGAAAAATACAGTTCAAAAGAGCAGTTTCCTACATTTATGCATATTTAATTTTCACAAAGAAAAATCACTGACAACTCCAAATTGAATAACTAAATTCTATAGAACTCTGAGATTATAGCTATATAAACTTTTGAAACAAAGAAGTGTTACCTTATTAATGTAAAGATCACATTCCCCATGTAGTAGAAATTATGTACCTACAAAAATATCCAACAGAAATTTTTACAAGCATGTACAAGGAAGCACGTGTACGACTGCTTATACCAATGTTAATTTTTTTAAAAAATGACCAGTATCACCACTTCCAACAAAACTTTCAAGTGAAGATTGTCAGAATTGTAATATTACACTTCTAAAATGATCTGCCTTTACACACCGTAATAGAGAATATTCAACTTGCAAATATCTACCTATCAAACACGTAAGTAATCCATGTTGCAAATGCAACCCCAGAGTACTCTCGTAGCTTTCAAATGATTTCAGAAATCTAACCTCCACCTGAAACCTCCTGAAAAACCTTGAACCTAGATTTCTAACTGAGCTGCATTCAAAATCTTGACCCCAAAAAACAAGATATAATAAATGATGTTTTTAATTCATCAAGATTTAGTTGCTGTTAAAGGAAAATAGATATTCACTGAAAACTAAATCATAGTAAATTTTATAAATTTGGCATGAACTCAAATTTAAGAATCCTTTAACATATGCATGTTTTATATATTTCGAAAGTGATGGAATGGGCCCTGCTAAAGGAAGAACAAGGTTTACCCTGTGTAGGTGAAGCAAATGGGGCTGGGTAATAGAGGGTCACCTATGTAAATTTAATTTACAAGCAATGTTGTAATGCTTTATCTTGAGAGGTCTGTACATGAGTGATCACTAAATAACAATTGTGCTTAATTTAACTTTTAAAATATCACATTTTTTATAATCTGGAGAAATGTTTTCAGTGTTTTCTGATACAGGTTTAATGATCAATTGTGTTCTGTGGATCTAATATTCATTGAGAGTTTTTAAAGAGCTTATTAGAGGGAGAGGTCATGGCTTGACCCACAATATGTTTCCAGATTGTATAAGATAATCTATTATATGAACACTGAGAAGGAAATGTGATGGCTCAGGCCTATAATTCCAGCTACTTAGGAGACAGAGGCAAGTTCAAGGCCAATCAGCCTTAGACTCTGTCTCGAAATAAAATTAAGAAAGGCCTGGGAAAATACCTCACTGTTAGATTACCCTCAGTTCAATTTCAGTTATTGCCTTTTGTTTTTGGTATGAATTTTCCCTTGTCATCTATTGTTTTTCCTTTTCTAGTATCCGTTAGATAAAATAAGCAAGAACAC
>PVJX010050323.1:0-10728 GCA_004027295.1 Dolichotis patagonum | reverse complement strand
AAAATTAAACACAACAGAACAGAACAAAGCAGATCACAAGAAAGCCATATAAGAGACATAAATTTCAAAGCTAGACAATGGGAGATACTCACTCTCTATCGTATTGACTCTTGTTTTCTTCCAAATAGTTGTCCATATTGTCACATACAGGGAATTCACATGAAACAACATAGTATGGAATTGATCTGAGCAGGATGAGGAAGGCATTTCAGGTCTTCAAGACCAGATATTAGGGAAGCCAACAATGGCTGTCATAGTGTCTCTCATTCTCCTCAAAACAGCTGTCCATACCTTCATGTGTGTTGAACTTAAACAAAACAAAACAAGCTAAAATCACTTTGAACAAAGAATGATAGTTTTACTGGATTTCACATCATGACCTTATGGAATCAGCACTGGGTACTGTAGTGTCTCTTTTTCTTCAAAGTAGTTGTCATATCAACATGTGTTATATAGTTGGTTCTTGTAAACTGTTTATAAGCTCTACACATGCATGAGTCTCTACATGTATATCTATCATTTCTGTGTTAGAGGGAAAAACAAAACAAAGCAAGACAAAACAAAATAATTCCTAGAAAAGCATGAAGAAAAAAAGACATATAAAACCACAATACAAGGTGATCTACAATGGTTACCATGCTGTCTCAGCAGTATATAACAACATTAATAAAAACAAAGCATTGGAAGCATAAGACTTCAAAAGCAAGTAATAATCAAACCAGAGTGTGTATCTTAGTGAATCTTGTCATCTTCAGTGTAGTTGCCTATACTCTTAGACTTGATGCTATCCATCATAACAGATTTAAATAAAATCAGTCAATACAAAGTAGCAATTGAAAAAACCAGATTCAAATAAGATCAGTCATAGCTGACCATGTCCTCAAGTCTAGAATAAGTAGACAACCTGGAGCAGCACATAATCCATCCAAGCAGAGTGATAAGAATAATGTAAATTTTAAATCTTGTTACCCAATTAACAATATCCTCTGCCTCCCTTTTTTAGACAATTCCTCCCCTTTCCCTCCCATGGGGTGCACTGCTTGTTTTGGGTCCCACTGCCTCCCTAAATGGAGCATCTATGACCCTATCTTCTGATCTACTCTGCCTGCTTTTCTCTCTGTTATTATTTCAAGGCCCTCTATACTAGAGATTAGAGCCAATCTTCTCTGCCTTATTTCTGCTATTCTGTTTTTCTGCCATTGGTTGCCTATTTTTCTGTTCCACTCCACTGTCTGCCCCGTTCACTGAGGCCTCTCTGCCACTGTCCCTGAAATGCTCATATTCTTGTTCTCTCTCCCTAGAATGTCCTTCAGTATTTTTTGTAGGGTTGGATTGGTGGTCACAAATTCTCCAAGTTCCTCATTGTCATGGAAGTATCTTGTTTCTCCATTAATTTCTAGAGAGAGTTTTGCAGGGTACATCAATCTGGGCTGGAGATTGTTCTCCTTCAGCGCTTGAATTACTTCACTCTAAGCTCTTCTTGACCTGATGGTCTGTGTCGAGAAGTTTGCCGTGATTTTGATGGGTTTTCCTTTATAGATGATCTGTTTCTGTTCTCTGATGGCATTTAATATTCTGTTCTCTGATGGCATTTAATATTCTGTTCTTATATTGAATTTCTGGGATCTTGATTATTATGTGTCTAGGTGTAGCTCTGTTTTGGTTGTAGGTGGCTGGAGTTCTGTATGCTTCATACATCTGTATATCTTTTCCTTTTTCTATGCTTTGGAAATTTTTCTTAATGATTTCTGTGAATAGCCTTTGAAATTCCTCTGTTTTGACTCCTGCTTCCTCATTCACCTGCTTTATTCTTAAGTTATAGATCCTCTTGTCATCTTCTAGTCTTTGTATAGTTACTGCCTGCTCCCTTGTTATTTTTAAGAGATCTTCCCTTTCATGATCACAGATTGCAAGCCTATGTTCAATTTTTGATAGTCTATCTTTGGTTTCTTTCAAGCAGTTTTGCCAGCTTTCTATGGAGTCTTTAGTTTCCTGATAATCTCTTTGAATCTGCTTCATGAATTCTAGGTTTTTTCTGTATCCTTCATTCAATGTTTCTCTCCTTTTGTGTTCCTCCATTCTTCTGTCTGTGTCTTCTTGAGAGGTGCTCAGCTTTTCTTTTATTAATCTACTTTTCTCTTGTTTAATTTGAATTAATATTTCAGTTTTGATCCCGCTTATGAGGTCCTGAAGATACCTCTTTATGTCCACTAATGCTGTGTTTGATGTTGCATGTTTGCTGCCCTCAATCTTTTGTGTATTTACCTCTCCTGGATCAATACTCCCAGGGTTGGGGGCTGTGGGTTTTTTCTTATTTCTCCCTTTCATCATGTTTTTGGTTCCTTCCATACAAGTGCACAGTGTAATTCCCAGCCCTTTTTCTTGTTGGTTAAGGCTCCTCTGGAGCATGCAGTCTAGGGGCTTCTGCCCTCTGGAGTCTGCTATCTGAGACTGAAGTTCAAGTAAGGGCAGTGTGTGCTGGCTCCTCCCCTCTGGGCCAGTCAACCTTTGCAGGCCTTCACTGCATCAGTGTGCACCAAGCTCAGGGTATTAATTTGTAGCGACCCAGTGGGTCCCGGCCAGGGGCAGGACCCAGTCCAAGCAGATGCCACCAATCCACTTGGCAAGGGGAGCAACCACCTGAAGCCACTTCCTTATGGAGTTAGGGCTGTCTTGCCCAAATCCAACATGTTGTCCAGTCAGTTGCCCCTTTCCTTTGGGAGGGTCTTATTCCCATCACTCACTGCATGTTGATGCTGGTCCCTGACAACTGCTGGGCTCCCCGACCTCTGACCTCAGCATGGCTGTGGCAAATTCACGGTGCCTCTGGGTGGGTCACATGCAGGGCCGGGTCTGGGCAAGCCGCGCACAGGGTTGTTCAGCTCCACACTCTGGCTGCTCAAGCCAGTCACATTGGTGCTGTTTGTTAGATCAGGTTGGTCTTGGGCAGGAATTCAGGTGGCTCGAAGAGGGGGCTGTGCTCACTGATCTTAGCCTCTCTAATGGTAGCCCCAGGACCTCATATTCGAGCGTTTTTTTTTTTTTCACTTTAGTTTCTTCCTGGGTTGAGAGAGTCCATCTCTCTGTTTGGGTCTCTCCAGGGTGTTGAATTCTGGCATTTAAGCTGTCTCTCTCAGAGAGGATCTCTCTCCTGCTACCTACAGGTCTGCCATCTTTGGAAACTCCTGGAAGTTTTAACAGTAATACTCATCAAGCTTTTTAGAGAAGTTGGAAGAGAAAGATTACTCCAAAAGTCATTCCTGGAAGCTACCCCAAACCATAAAAGGATTCATCCAGAAAAGGGAAACATAGATCACTTTCCTCAATGAAAACAGATGCAAAAATCCTCAACAAGGTACTGGCAAACAGAATGGAATGAACCATCAAAAAATCACATGTCATGACCAAATAGGGTTCTTCTTGGAGGTACAAGAATGGTTCCATATATGTGAATCAATAAACAGAATTCATCACATAAACAAAAGTAAAGTCAGTATCATATAGTTATCTCAATAGATGTAGAAAAAGCCTTCTAAAAATGAAGCAATCTCTCATGATAAAAACACTGAAGAAAATAAGTATATAAGAATTTTAGTTCAATTTGATAAAAAAAACCACTTATGACAAAACTACTGCCCACATAATATTAAATGGGGGAAAATGGAAAACTTTCCCTCTAATATCAGGATAAAGATAACAGTATCCACTACCACCATTTCTGCTCATCGTAGTACTGAAAACATTAGGAACAGACATTATGTGAGCAAAAGAAATAGACTTTCTTCTAGGAAGACGGCAGAGTGGTAATCAGTAACAAACCAACCTCATCAAGATTTGGAATGCAGACACTAGAAAATAACAACTTAATGGGGGAAATAAAGAAGGGACGTGGATCCCTGAGACCCTAGAATGTTTTGAATGGAAAACTGGAGCTCACAAGAGGGAGTGAAGAAACAGAGCACAATACAGGAAAAGGAAGGAAACTGCACATTCTTCCTGGATCCTAAGTCATGGCATAAGAAAGGAGGATTAAATCAACAGAGACAGTGGAAGTAGGTGATTCCAGAAGTTTTCAGCGAGAAACACACCAGTGGAATGGCACAGTAAGTAAATGACTCTGGTCTAAGTGGGTGCAGTGTGGACTGGATATAGTGCTTGGTGGACAGGATTTTAGGGAGGGGCCAAATGAATTTAACCTTGAGAGCAGCCATGGCTTGGTTTCTTCTTGAAATTTCTAATTTTAAACTCCTATGCTAGGGAGGACTGAGTGAGGGAAAACCATGGGAGATGTCTTTTGTTTTTTATGCTAAGGAGACAATATGATATTTGTACATTGTGAGTCTGATTTATTTCATTTATAAGTATGAACTTGAATTGCATCCATTTACCTATAAAAGTCTCAAGTATATCCTTCTTTATAGCTGAGTAGTATTGCACTGTATAAAAATACCACATCTTTTTTTACCCATTCTTAAACTGATGGACATTCAGGTTGTTTCCAAGATTTAGCTATTACAAATTGTGCTACTGTAAACATGGTGCACATATATCTGTGTAGCATGATGCTTTCAGTACTTCTGGGAAAATACCCAGAAGGGGAATACCTGGATTGGAATGGACCTCCAACCCTTGTGTTTTGAGGAATCTCCACACTGATAGCCATAGAGTTTGTATTAGTCATGGTTTTACGAGAGAAAACAGATAATAACACAAGATATACAGATGTATAAGAAATGACAAGATTGGTTTATGATGGTCAGTAATGGAGTCAAATGAGGAAGTGTGCAGAGGGTGTCTACACACTGGAGGCTGAAGGATTCAATCCAAGGTCTGGAGTTCACTTTAGTGTCTTGTGCTAGTCCATACCAGCAGGCTGGTGGATCTGCAACAGAAGGTCGAAGACTCTATGATGAAAGGCTGAAGAGTCTACACTGGAAGCCAGGAGACAAGATCCAACCAAAGGCGAAGACTGGAGCTTCTCTCAAGAATGGAATGCATTCGTCCTTCCTCCTTCCCTTTTATACCTCCAGGTGATGAGCCACCCTAGGGTGGGTCTTCTTCTACACCCTTGGGTGTACAGTTGCTAAACCTATTTAGTTAAGCTTCTAAATGTCTCAAGTTGATGAAATCAGTCAACCACTACAGTGTTTGTACCGGTCTACACTTCCACCAACAGTGGAGAAGTGTTCATTTTACCTCTCATCCCCACCAGCATGTGTTATTTGTTGATTTATTGATGATATCCATTCTTTCTGGAGTGAGACAGAATCTCAGTATAGTTTTAATTTGTATTTCTTGGATGCCCAGTGATGCTGAACATTTTTTCATATATTTATTTGCCATTTGTATTTCATCTGAGAAGTGCATATTCATCTGAGATGCCCATTTTTGGATTGGGTCTTTGAGTTTGGGAGGTCTGAGTTTTTTCAATTCTTTATATGTTTAGGTAGAAGTCCTTTGTCTGAGGGATAACTGACTAAAATTTTACCCCCAGTGTGTGGGTTTTTCTTTTCACTCTGTTGATGATTTCTTTTGATGTGCAAAAAGTTTTTAATAAGATGAGATCCTAGTTGATTCTTTGAAGTACTTCTCATGCAGTCTGTTTTTTGTTCATGAACTCTCTGCTTACCCCTATGCCTTCATGGTTTCTGCCTACTTTCTCTCCCAATAGACTTAGTTTTTCTGTTTTAATATTTTGATCTTTGATCCATTTTGACTTTACTTTAATGCATGGTGATAGACAGCAGTCTAGTTTAGTCTTTGGCATGTGGAAAGCCAGTTTTTCCATCACCATTTATTAAAGAGGCTATCTTTCTTCCAGTGAACATGTTTGGACCCTTTGTCAAATACAAGGTGGCTGAATGTCTTTGTAGTTGTGTCTGAATCCTGTAATCTTTTCCATTGATCCTCAGGTCTGTTTTTTGACAGTACCATGCTGATTTTATCATGGTAGCTTTGTAGTATAATTTCAAGTCAGGGATTGTGATGCCTTCTGCCATGTCTTTGTTGCTCAGAGTTGCCTTTGTTATTCTAGATCTCTTATGTTTCCAAATTAATTTTAGAACTGTTTTTTTCTAGACTTCTGAGGTCTTCTAATGGTATTTTGATCAGGATTATATTAAATCATTATAAGTTTTGGGAGTATGGCCATTTTCACAATGCTGGTTCTCCCAAAAAATGAGCAAGGGATATCTTTCCATTTTGTAATATCTTCTTCAGTCTCCTTTTTCAGAGTATTGTAATTTTAATATATAGATAATTCACATCCTTTATTAGATTGATTCCTAAGTATTTCATTTTTTTAGATGCTATTGTGAAAGATGTTGATTCTCTAATTTCTTTCTCAGTGAGTCTGTTGTTTGTGTTCAGCAATGCTAATGATTTTTGAGCGTTGACTTTGTACCCAGCTACATTGCTGAATTTATTTATTATACCTATGAGTCTTTCAATGGAGTTTTGGGGGGTCTTCTATGTAGAGTATCATGTCATCTACAAATAATGATAATTTAACTTCTTCATTTCCTATCCCCTTATTCTTTTTATTTCTCATTCTTGTGTAATTGCCTTGGCTAATGTTTCTAGATCTATATTCAATAAGAGTGGTGATAGTGGACATCCTTGTCTTGTTCCTGATTTCAGATTGAAAGCTTTCAGTTTTTCTCCATTTAATGTGATGTTGGTTTGTCATGGAAGGCTTTTATCAGATTGAAGTAAAGACCATCTATTTTGATTGTGCACCTATGTTTATAGCAGCACAGTTTGTAATAGCAAAGTCTTATAAGCAACCCAAGTGTCCATAAACTGAGGAATGCACCAAAAAGGTGTGATATTTTTATACAATCGAATATTACTCAGCTATATAGTAGGATAAGCTTCAGGGTTTTTTAGGTAAATGGATGCAACTAGGAGGAGGAGGAGCAGCAAGCGGAGGAGGAGCGGGAGGAGAAGGACCATACACTTAAGTGAAATAATTCAGACTCACATATGTAAACATTGTATTGTCTCCCTAGTGCAGCAAACTCAAAGAGTAAATAAGATCCAAAATGTGCAGTAGATATAGTGAAAGGTAAAGAATCTACTCAAAAGGAAAGAACAACTAGGATTGAGGAAAGAAGAAAACAGAGAAAAGAGAAGAAAATAATATGTATTAGCTAAGATAATTATACTACTAATTTGTGTTAATTAATTCAAAATAATCATGTATGCTTACATTGTTTGATCAAATTTACATGCCTATGTCTTATAATCTGAGCAGTTAATTTGAAGATAATAATATTTAATATTTGGACCACTGTTAATTTCCTATATTCTTGTTTTGAAATTCTGTATCATTGTTTTTATTTTTTTCTTTAAAATTTAAAAATAGAGCCCACCTGAGTAACTTAGTGAGATCATGTCTCAAAATTTCAAAAAAATAAGAAACTTTTTTTTTTTTTTTTTTTTTTTTGCATTTTTGAGACAGGGTCTTGCCGTGTAGTTCAGGCTGGCCTTAAACTCATTATTTAACCCATGCTGGCTCAAGATGCCTTAGCCTCCCAGGTGATGCCATTACAGGTGTGTGTCACCACACTCAGCCAAATAAAAAGTTGTTAAAAGGCTGAGGACATAGCTCAATGTGAAGCCCCTAGATTTCATTCCCAGTGCCACCAAGAAAAAAATACAGACTACACAGGTGTTTATTTATACAAAGTGTAAAGGAAAGATACAAAGAAAAGTAAAAAAAAAAATGAGATAAGAATAAAAACATGGAAATAAAGCTTTTGTAAATGGGGAGGGGTTAAAAGGAGGGTAGGAGAGTGGGGAAATAAAACAAATTATGTCATGTACAGGTGCAAATTATCTGTAAGGAATATGATCATTATGACCATCTAAAATGTACCAATAAAAACTGATTTCAAAAATTTTACAAATTGGGTCATATTGAGTTGAAAAGCTTCTGCACAGTAAGAAATACAACCAACAGAGTTTAAAGATACCTGGAATGTGGAAGTAATTTTGCCTGTGATTCATCAGGCAGAAGACTCATATCTAGAATACATACAGAACTAAAAAAAAATCAGGCCTCCAAACATAAAAGAGTCAGTAAAAATGGGCAAGAAAAATGAACAGACACTTTACCAGAGAAGAAGAATAAATGGCCAATACATGACGAAATGCTCAACTTTGCTGGCACTTTGAGTAAAGCAGACTAAAGCTGAAGTTCCACCTTACCCCAGAAAGAACGGCTGTGAAGGAGGAACCAAATTATAGCAAATGCTGGAGAGGCTCCAGGGAAAAAAAGGATCTCTTCTACATTGTTGGTGGGACCATAATTTAGTAAAACCAATATGGTGATCACTGTGGAGACTCCTGAAAAAAACTAGAAACTAGAAATTTTATTTGATCCAACTATTTCCTTGTAAGGTATCCAAAAGATTTAAAGATATATTATGATAAGTATATGTAACCATATTTGTAGCAGCACAGTTCATAATGGCTAAATCCTGGAAAGGGCCTACATGTCCATCAACAGATGAATGGTTAAAGAAAATGTGGAAATGTGGTATTTACATACAATGGAGTACTACTCAGTCATAAAGAAAGTTAAAGTTGAGTCATTCGAAGGAGAGGGGATGCCCTGAGATCCTATTGCTAGGTGAGATCATGATGCTAAGTGAAATGGACCAGGCACTCAAGTATAATATTGTATGTAATATTATTAATGGATTCTGTTACAGAAGAAACAGAGTAAAAATGGAGAGCAAAATAAAAGGTAGATAATACGAAGTAAGGAAATGGATCTTTTCTAAAAGGGAACAGGATCAAAAGGCAGACCAGAGAGGGAGGAGATTTAGGTAGAATATTGAGGTAGAATATTGGTAGGTAGAATATTGAGTACTGAGTGTTGGAGAACAGTGAAGAGCCTTTGTACGGCATCTAAGGTAATTTGTGATACTTATACTTACTCTGGGGTAGGCACGTACCAAACACTTTTGTCATTTTGCCTAGTGAACCTGTTGACTTTAGAAAGAGAAATATTCAGACTGAAGAACTGCTGACCTAATAATCTTTTGATTCTGTCAGAATATTGATCTAATGCACTATTTACATTTTGAAGAAAATAACATTTTGCTGACCTATGTGTCTTTCTACCTCTTTTAAATCAGGTGGACCTCATAAATAGATCTTAAATACATTTTACAGTGTAATATTTACTTTAAAGTCAATTTCAATTATATCTTCACCAAATTTGAAACTTCTTTGTAACTGTATTATCACTCTTACCTAAGTGCCTTCATTACATGCTTAATACTAAGTGCCAAGCGCACTGAGTGTAGTATTTTATCTTCATCACCTGTCATAACTTTCACAAAGACCTTATGAACAAACTATGTTCATTTTTCTTTTTAAGGAGGCAAAATGCAGAAAGGTTCTTTTGCTCATGATGGCAGAGATAGTACACGGGAGACTCAAGAAAGGCTTCGCAATCAGCTTTCGATACCTCCTGAGTTAGTCCTTCAAGGGATGGAAATGTGTACTATTGATTTTCATATTTCTAGCAGGCCCATAGGAAAAACGTACAAAATTATGTTGATTTCCATGGCCTAAATCAGTGTCTAAATAGATCTTGGGCAAGATAGAGGTCTTTTGAGTTCCCGTTCATATGTTTACTAGGATGTCATTCTGTTCAAACACTTAGGGGAACGATAGGCTTGCCTGGGGTCTAGCTATCAGATTGAGAACAGTGGCACTTTGAAAAGTCCCTGCTTCCTTCACCCCATTTCTTGCATCAGATTCCACTTACTGAGATTTTTTTTTCCATGACATGGTCCTTTGCCCTTGCAAAAATTGAAATGATACAGGAAATGTTACTGGAGAAACCATCTGTAAAGTAGTATAAATAGATTTATCCATTTTTTCATTGAACATATATTGATCACAACAGAAAAGAATTAGTTATACTTATTAGCAACATAGGGCTTACTAAGGTAAAATAAAATGCAAAGGGGAAATTAGGGTTGCAGAAAATATATTTTTTCTTTTTCTTAGGATCATTTGGGATTGATGTAATATAGTTCAGGGGTCTCAGAATTTTTTATGAAGAAATATGCAAGGTTGATAATAAACCAAGATAAAATCTGTTAATAAGACTAGTGATAAGGCCTGATTACTAGAAGAAATTTTTAATCACATTATTGTGTTTCCTCATCTAGTACATGAAGAAATGGGGCTCAAATAGGACACATTTTTTAATTTGTCTCAAAGCTGGATTGATTACAGACCCCTTTCCCTCACTGTCCTTCTTTTGCATGGAGACACTGACTTAAATGAAAGTCACTTTGTCGGGAAGATACTCTCACTTCCTGTGGTCTTAATCAATGACTATTGCTTTGCTTTTCAGGACCCCCTTCCGCATGAAGACTGGGAACTCCACCCCTGTGACAGAGTTTGTTCTGCTGGGAATTTCTAATATAGAAGGGCTGGAGACCATGATATTTGTTCTATTCCTGACCTTCTATGTTTTCACCTTGCTGGGCAATCTCATCATCTTCCTGACCATTCTGGCTTCCTCCAACCTCCACACCCCCATGTATTTCTTCCTGGCAAACCTGTCCGTGTTTGACATACTTTTCCCTTCTGTGAACTCCCCCAAGATGATGGTCCTCTTGGTGGGGCAAAGCTGCACCATCTCTTACCAGGGCTGCGCTTCCCAGGTCTTCTTCTACCACTTCCTGGGCTGCACTGAGT
>PVJX010050322.1:0-10725 GCA_004027295.1 Dolichotis patagonum | reverse complement strand
TTTAAAGGATAAAAGGTGTATTGTAGCTCACAGTTTGAAGAGGTTTCAGTCCATGTTGGGCCGGCTCCAAGGCAAGGTGACATGCAGAGGAGCACAACAGAGGACAGATTTCCATGGCATGCCAGGCAGAAATAAGCAGCAGCGAATCTCCCTTTCCCTTTTATTCCGTTCAGTCTACCAGCCTACTGGTTGGCCCGCTTATACCCAGGGTGGGTTGTCTGTCTTCTGGAAATTCACACCCAGAACCATGTCAACTAACCAGCAGGCTGCTCTAGTTGTCACATCCACAGCCCAGTGGCATGCGCCCGTGATCCAGTCACTTCCGCCATCCTCTATGAGCACCTGAGGCTTCGGGGGCTGCATCTGGATGTAAACCGTAACCAGTGGCACACTTGAAGACTGGTGTATGATTGTAAGGGGTCAGTAACGTACTCTCAAACATAGTCAAGTCACAAAGTGCTTATTTAAAAGCTTTTTGAGAGAAGATCAGTGAAAGAACGCTGGCGTCCCTTCTGTCTCATTTGAATCCTTGGAAGAAGCTATCATGTGAAGAAAAGCAGCCACTTAAATGTTAGCATGTCAGGGCAGAAGACAATCGCCTCTTACTGTATCCCTGAGGGCTAGAAGTCCCTCACTTAGTGGTGACAGTAAATTTATATTTTTGTTTGCATGGTATCCATTTCCTTTTCCAGAAAGAATGTCCCAGTGTTCCTTTGAAAAGCCCTCTTCACCTTAGCGCTGCAGTCTTGGCTAACCAGATGTTCCTTTAACCCAGAGCTTCAGGCATTCTACACAAGCCTCTGCTACTAAGCTACACCTCCAGGCCCCTCCTAGCCCTTGACTCTCTAAGTAGAGCAACTCAAAAATGGGAAAAGATCAGAATTCTCCTCAAGGCAGCTCCCTGAAGAAGACACGATTACGTACTACACCATTTCAAAGATCTCACAGGATTCAGTGGCTCTAGTCCTCTCCCATACCTGATTCTTCAGCTTTTCCTTCCATATGAGCTATGAGCCTTTTTCTTCCAATAAGTCCTTTTCTTATTTAAGTTAAAGTGATCTCAGTTGCTTACCTTGTATTCTATGACAGTGATTAAAAATCTTGCAATTTACAATTAGAGATAAAGTTTCAAAACAAATCCTTTCAGCGGTAACGCATTGACCTGAATTTTCACTAACGTGTACGTTTGGTGGTGGAGCCTGTACAGTAGTACACTTCGTCAGGTAGAGAGCAAAGGACGGCACCTGACATCAGACCTACCTCTGAAGTAGCACACATAGTCACCTTGTGTCTACTCCTGAGATAAACACCTTGCTGGAAACTCACAGTGCTTTTGCTTCTTAATTTGTATACAGCCTCTCAGCTACTTCCTTCAGACTAGACTTTCAGGGTAAGCCTTTCCAATGCAGTGCATAATTAGTAGGACACATAAACCTAAGACATCAATTTATGACATGAGAACTCATAACCTTAAATTTAGTTCTCATTTCCTTCTTTGGGCCCCAGGGGAAAAAGGAACATCCTGTCCTTTTAGCAATTTGGGTTAAATTCTAGTCATTTGTTGACCTTCTTCCTCTCTCTACTTTTAGAAAAACTTGTAACTCTAGACTGTAGTAAATTTAACAATTTAACTTATTCCTTAGGAATAATATCTTCTGAACAAGTTTTTCACAATCTTGTTCATAGTGAGAAATTAAGTAAGAACAGATAAGATGCTGAAAAGAGCCAACAGCATTTGGCGTGTAAACCACACCATGGGAGAGATAAAAAACATGTTATGGTTTAGCAGTGGTCATAAAAATGTATTCTAATCAGTTTCAGATTACGTGCAGGATAGAGACTGAGTATTAAAAAACAGCCTAGTTAACTTTATTTTAAAAATTTAGTAGTGGTGCTCTTTGTGAAAAGTAAATGTAAGACCATCTAGGATTAAAAAAAATTATATTGATTCTGCATGGCTGATTGTTTTCATTTCAAATGTATTGGAGGTCATCAGCATTTTTATCATGAAAATATGTAAAAGACTCCTATTTGTAAATATCACATTGTCTCTCTGCTGTAAAAAGTAATAGAAACTGAAAGAGTAATAAGATCCAAAATGTATGATAGATATTGTAAAAAGGAAAGGGAAAGAAAGTGCTCTAAAGGATATAACTGCACGTATGTTTAAGTGTGTAAGATAGATAACCATATTACTAAGTTTTCGTTGGATCATTGAACACAATGGTTTGCACTGTCATTGATTGTCCATTTTTTATGCCTTAATTTTGTAACTTGAACGGCTATTTCTAAGATGGCAATATGTAATTTATCAATTAGTGATTTCTTAGGGTTTTTTTTGAAATTCTATTATTTATACCCTTTTTTTGTTTTGCTTTTTTCTTTAAATAAAAACAATTTTAAAAAAGAAAATATGTAATAGTAGCACTGAGGATTTACTATCTGCCAGGTACTGTCTAAGTGCCTTGTAATGTATATCATTTCATGTAGACCTTATAACACCACCAGGTATTATCCTATTATACTTATTGGGAAACACTGGGACTGAGGCACTGAGAAGTTAAGAAACTTTACCAGACTCTTTACTAGACCAAAAGCTGGTTGGCCAGAAGATTGGATTTTGAATCTCTGCAACCGAGTGACCTCAGAATCCCGGCTCTTGCCTTCTCTCCTTTGCCTTCCAGCACTGCTTGGCCAGTTAGTGAGACAGAGCCTGATCCTGCCTTCTACCTTCTAACCCTCTCTTTGATTAGTTAAATCTCCATTTGAAAAACTACCTAAGCCAGGTAGTCAGAATAAATAGGTTTTCTGGGACTCAAATTGCTAGGATGTTAATTGTTAACTCAACAGTAAGCCTCTCTAACAGCCCTTATAGCATTTTACTTACCCGGGTTTTGCGTTCAGTTAAGTAGTAGGAATGCAGAGATCTAATAGCATGGGGTAAGCCCCAAATGCATGGGCAGGGCCCACAGTTCAAATACACCTTGTATGTACTTTGTTACAGAGGATTTGGGATGAAGGGACAGGTGTGGCTTCTCAGCCTGGGACTGGCGTCTGGGAGAGACACGGGTATAGTCAGGGTGCCACCCACAGCAAACCTCCTTCTGTCAGTCAAGCAGGGCTCCTCACAAGAGCTGTGTTTTCTGAGCCAGTCTTCCGGAAGTCTAGGCATGGCACAATATACTGTCACCCAGAAAGTGGTCTTCTGCTTTCCCTTCCCTTTCCTCCCCTCCTCCCCTCTCCCCTCTTCTCCCTTCCTTTCCCCCACCTTCTATTCCTCTCATCTTTCCCACCCCTCCCCCCATATTTCCCAAAATACTGGGAATTGAACCTAGGCCTTCTCACTGAGCTGTGTCTGCAGCACATTTTTTATTATTTATCTGTCTACCTATTTTGAGATAAGGTCTTACTAAGTTGCTAAGTTGCCCAGGCTATGCTCAAATGTATAATTCTCCTGCCTCAGCTTCCTTGAGTGCTGAGATTATAGGCATTCACCACCATACCCAGCTCAGCTGGTGGTCTCTTGGTGACTTTTTTGAGGTTTTTATCTTTTTCTTTTCTATTTATTGGGACAATAGAATTGACATAACCTTGATTGTTTTTCAAAAGATTGCCCGAGTTTTTACAAGACACATCTCTCGTTAGTTTTAGCTTTTGTATTTTCTGGGATTTTCTAACTCCTCTACACGCGTGCTCTTTCCCACACTGCTGTTTTGGGGGGAGTTTTGTTACAGTAGTAACAAATTGTAAAAAGTTACAAGACTTTTGTTACAGTAGTGGATTAGGAACTCAAAGCACTAAAACAAATAGAATAATATAGAATAACATCAAAGGTCTTGCGCCAAAGTGTGTCTTCAACCTTTGTTCTTAGAAAGGAGGAGAAAATAAAAGCATGATACTTCTTGCTTTTGATCCTATTTGGTTGTATATCAAAATGGAAACTAGATTAGCCAAAGACACAATTAATTAGTAAAGAAATTCAGCATCTATGAAGACAAGATGCTCAAATATCTGCAAACTTGGAAATGTCAAGTCATAGGCTGCGGGCAGGAGAAGCAAGAAGCCAACCCCTTCCTGTGAGCCAGTGGTGGCCCGTGCAGACTGCCAGCAAGGAAAACAAGAAGCCAGCCCCTTCCTGTGAGCCAGCCGGCACATAGGCTGGAACACAAAAAGAGCCAGCCCCACTGCCCTGCAAGCAACCAGCTGATCCAGAGAAACACGGGTTGGGATAATAGCTACTGAGGTAGAAAAAAACAACTTAATGCTTGGAGTGTTTAATATTTGATTGACTTTTCAGGCCTAAGCCTGGAGGTTGGAACATCTATTTGGAGGATAACCTTATGCAGTCAGCAACTATGGGGGATTTCCTTCTGAAGGTGGTAGCCATTGTTAATTTCCTATTATCTTGTTTTAAAGTCCTATATTATTCTCATTGTTTTGGTTTGATTGGCTTTATTCTGTTTTATTTTGTTTGGTTTTATTCTTTTTAAAATTAAAAAAAAACTTGGAAGTGTCTTCCAGTGAACAAGTCAGTAGAAGAGTCACCGTGCTCCATACCAGTTAGCTGTGGACAGGAGCAAAGCTCTTGCTTATTCTGCACTTCTCTTTCCCTATCTTAAAAATGGGTGTGGGAGTCAAAATTATACATCTGTAGACTTGAAAAAGGACTCAGAAGTTATGTCATCCAGCATGCTATGCATTTCAGGAATTTCATCTGAATCTTCCTAAATAATTACCTCCCCAGAAAGGGCCTTTGTCCACCTTATGTTAACCTCTCCTGAGGCTCCTCATGCAGAATGAATGAAGTTCTGCATCTCAGTGCCTGTATTTATTAGTCCTGATTCTCTCCATGAAGTTCTGAGCTGGCAACTTGAAGGACCAGAAAGACAATCCAATACAGGGGAAGGAAAATCAGGCTAGCCTGAGTCTGGAACTCAACATAAGCACTTCACTAGGTGTGAAATCTTAACCAAACCCCATCCGTTCTGTGAGTGAGGCTCAATGCCCTCATCTGCCTAGTAAATATATTATAAATGCATGGAAAATGTGTTGGGAGGATTAGAAATAATTTCTATATAATATCTTGACCTAAGTGATGCTTAATAAAATGATTAGCAAGAGAATTCTTTTTCTCAGAAAGCAACAAAATCAGCATTTATTGAGGCTGGTAGAGTCGATAGCATAATTTGAGTTTTTTTTAATCCACTGGTGAGTACGGTGCCTGTGTAGTGGATTAACCGATGGTCGATTTGTATCACCCAGCTGAACTGAATCAGCACGGTGCTGGGTGTGGAAGGCCTACTTGAGGATTGTTACCAACAGCATAAAAGGAGACCCAGAAGGGAAGATGGCGTGCTGTTGATTCCCCTAGAGAAGCTTGTCATGTTAGCTTTCCTGATATGAATTCGGCTCTTACTACAGGAGGAGCTTGGGCCCTTGCTGTCACGGAGGAGGGCCGTGGTTCTCTTTGGGGGAGCTCTGGTCCTTACCTCGAGCATTACTTCCTGACTCCAGTGCAGATCCCTCGGCCTGCTGGCCCAAATCCTTCACCCTGCTGGCACAGACTTTCTAGCTTTCACCACTGACCTTTGGGCCTTCTCAGTGCACATCTTTGATACAGACTTGCATGAGACGTTATTGCAGGCTCTAGGTCTTCAGCTGGACTAGTGTAGGACATTGCTGTGGGATCCAGGCCCTCAGCCTGGGTCTGTAGTGTGGATAGATCTCCTGTACTTTTCTGCACTTGACTTTTTGGGTGAATATTATAAAATAATCCTATAAAGTATGTGTCCTGTATTAAGCCTGTTCCCTTTCAAACCCTTGCTACAACAGCTGCCAGGACCCTAGTCACCTTCCTAAAGCTCCACCCCTGAACACATGAGTCTTTTAGGGAACACTCTAGATCTAAACCATAACAGTTCCCCTCCGGATGAACACTTATCCCACTGTTCTTGCCACTCTGTGGAAACATTTTCAGATTTTCCCTTGCTCCAGCCCAGAACAGTCACTTCTTAATATGTATTTCCCTTCTCACTCAATCCACATGTTCTTTCACTTGTGCAATTATAAAAAGAGAAGGACACTTATACGAAGACTTAATAGAGATGAAGACGTGTATGATGACCAGGAGAAAAACAGTCAGGTAGAGATGGAAATTAATGTGTTACTTGCAGCAATAAGAGGCTTCTGAAGGTTGTTGTAAATAAACATGAAATATGACAGAAAGATACGATAAGCGCTTACGTTTCCAAAGATTTATTACTGGAAAAGAAACACTGCCACTAGTCCCTGTCTTAATTACTTTCCTGTTGCTGAGAGTCAACACCCAGAATTTAAAGGGGAAGAGGTTTATTTTGGGCTTACAGTTGTAGTGGGTTCAGTTATGACCAACTGGCTCCAAAATACAAACAATGTAGAATGTTCTAGAAGAAAGCTACTCATGTCATGGCAGCCAGCAAACAGAAAGAGAGCAGTCTGGGACAAAAAGGTATCTTTTCAGGTCACACTCCTGTAGCCCAAACGGAGCAGACCCCGCTTCCTAACACGCACTGCCCCGAGCTCATCAAATTTATCCACTGACAAGAACAGCTCCACCACGATTCAGTCACCTCTGACTGTGTGAGCCTTTCGGGGAACATTCTAGATCTAGACCACTGAGGTTCCCCTCAAAATACTCCCCTTCCTGTGAGCATGAATCCTGTCATTCCTGCCACTTTCTGAAGCAGTACGGGGAGTTCTCTCCTTGAATGTTTCTGGTTGTGCTGTTGTGGCTGCTTTGACATACTGAATCAACTCAAAATGATCATGATCATTCTGACGTTGGGGAAGAGCCGGAAGTCACACGGTGCTGGATTTGGTGAATAAGGTCGATGAGGACACAGTGTAATGTTCCAGGAGCCTGCCTTCGTTGGACAGAACTTGGCAGCAGTGTTCACTGTATTTTAATCACACCTCATCCAGACAATTATAAAAAAGGGCTTCTGGAACTTTCTCAGAAAGTGGCAAGAACAATGGGATAAGTGTGTTTGAAGCAAGGGGGAGTAATTTAAGTATTTTTAAAATTTAAACATTCCATTCATTATATAGTTTGATCATCCCTTGTATTCAGTAACTGAAATAAAGAATAGTTTGTTTAAGCCAGGTGTAGCGGTGCATTTCTGTCATCCCAGTCCTCAGGAGGCTGAGGCAGGTTTGCCATGAGTTCAAGGCCAGCCTGGGCTACGTAGTGAGCTCTATCTCAAAAATAAAATAAAATAAAATAAAATAAAATAGTATAGGCAAAAACTAAAATGTTCCCTAAGGAGAGACCATAGCACTACAGAAAATGTGTTAACTTTATTGGCAGGAATTCTATGAGCTTAGGAGTGATAACCAAGAGATACGTATCTCTTGTCAGTTGCAACTTCATAGAAAGTGTCTATAGGAACAGAAGGTTCCACGCTGTCTCCTCTTGAGTTTGCCCATAACTCTCAAAAAATGAAACACAGGGCTGTTTGACCAAGAAAATTAGTGGAAATGAAGCTACCTTACACAAATCTGTATACAGGACTTTATTCAATATGGTTACAAGGATATTCACTGCCATGTGATTTCTAATAGCAAACAAAAGCTTTCAATAGGACAATAGTAAAAATAATTATAATGGACCCATAAAAGGAGCACAGTGTACATTTAATGAAACATTAGGCTGGCCTGGCATGGTGTCCATGACACGTTACTAGGGAACAAAGTAGGTTTAAAACAATATGTGCAAAAAATAAAAAAAATTAAAAAAAATATGTGCAGTAACATGTATGCATCTATGTATGTGTATTTATAAATACATGGGGTATAGAAAAAGTTTGAAAATCTGTACCAGAAACTTTTAATGCTAACAGTACTTGATTCTGAGAAGTGGGATTAGGAGAATGGGGGAGGTTTTCATTTTTTACTGTGAATGATTTTACATTTGGATGCTTTTACAAGTATAAATGTTACTTCTAGAAATTATTTTTAGAAGTACAATTTCTAAAAGCAGTAAAGTAAGAATGACTAAACTCAGAAGCACATTTCAACACTTAGTTCCGTTTTCCTAACTTTCAGGAGTCCTTCATTGGACAATATCACTTTTAAGAGAAATGAATAAATTTAACGTGTTTCCTTTGGATAAAAAAAAATCTCAGTACTGAAAGAGTGCCTGGCTTAGTCCCTTGGAAATACACTCACCTGGCTAAGCCCTCAATAAGAGAAGAACTGGGAATCTTACATCCCAGAGTTCCTTTGCTTTGTATCTTTCCTCAAATAGGACAGGATGCCACAACTGGAGGGTGACTCTTGTGATTTCTCCATTAAAAACAGGGGGATTTGATTATCAGATGACTTCCCATAAACTACATGACCTGTGCACTGAGGGCTAAGCTCCAGTCACAGTGAATTACTTCTGGCTCTCTCTGTGGCCCAGGAGCTTATCTGCTTAAACTTGGCACTATAAACATCTGTAATCTAACATCTCCTAGATGCCTGTCTGGTTGATTAAAGAACAGTGTTAAGGAGCACTTGGTCAAAGGGTCAAATTGCTCCTCCCACCAGTTCTTCGGAAACCACACTGTATCACTAATTCCAGCCAATCGCTTCTTGAAATTGTTTCCTTAATAGTCAGGCTTAGTGGAATAGCAGGTATAGTTGGTTAAGTTCATTCCTTTACCCATTAACCTTTTCATTTACCTTTTGGCAGTAAAATATAGAAGGTAGCATTTGCCTGAGGGCTTAAGGGTCAGATAAAATATTTGAGTTTGAGTGTGTGGCCTGATACTTACTGATTGTAAAATCTTGGTAAGTTGAATAATTTATCCGAGTCCTTGGTTCCTCATCAATAAAATGGAGACAGTAATCAAAATGTTGTTATGAGGACTTAAGAACACATAAAGGTTTTAGAACTGGCACATAGTATAAATTCAGTCAAAGTTAGCCATTATAATTCATAAGTTTGCCATTCAAAAAATACTTATTAGCACTACTGGTTGACAAATTATCTGCCACATTCTAACTGTTTAATATGGTTAGTGTGCTAGTTAGCTGATCGAGTCAGTCTGAGTAAGAAACACCCAACTAAATTGGATCAGCAAAGTTGCAAATGTGACTCAAGGGGTTTACTGAAGACAGAGGACTCACTGTGGGTATGAGCAGCTCCAGCCCATAGGTTTGTAGCCTGCATGGAATGAAAGGGGAATGAAGAAAGAAGGCTGCCTTCCGGGTTTCAGGTGGAGCTCCGGTCTTCACCTTCACCTTGGACATCATCTCCTGCGTTGCGGTGAAGACCTTCTGTCCTCACATGGGACACTACAGTGAGCGCCAGGGCTTTGACTGGATCCTTCAGACATCCAGCACGCAGACAGCCCTTTTGCTCACTTCCGTGCCTAACTTTGGGTGGTCACTGTAAGCCAGTCTTGTGAATTCTTATATGTTTGTATATCTTTTTATTTTAAAGAGAATAAAACCAAGCAAATAAAACAGAATAAAGCCAATCAAAACCAAACAGTTAAGTGATATGGGACTTCAAAACAAGATAATAGGAAATCAACAATGGTTATCATAATGCCTCTTGTTGTCTTCAAAATAGCTGCCCATACCTTCAGACATAGTAAAAAATCAAATAAAATAAAACAGAGTAGAACCAATAAAAACAAAACAATGAATGCAGTAGGGGACTTCAAAACAAGATAATAGCAAATCCAAAATGGCTATCATAATATATCTTGCTATCTTTGAAATAGCTGCCCATGCCATTGGATATAATAAAATCAAACAAGACAAAACAGAATGAAACCCAACCCAACAAAACGATGAAAATGATACAGGACTTCAAAACAAGATCATAGGGAATTAACAATGGCTACTACCTTCAGAAAGATATCCCCCATTAATTCTACATTGCATATTATTATCCTCTGAATAGATGATCAGACTACTGGCTTTAGGCCTGCAAAGTCAGTGAAACCCTAAACACTACAAGCATTAAGTTGTATTTTACCTCAATAGCTATCATCACAGCCTATATTTCTCCAGATCAGCTGGTCACTTATGGGGGTGTTGGGCAGGTGGTGTCTCTTTTTGTCTCCCAGCCTGTGCTCCAGAGGGGCTGGCATCTGGTTTTTACTCCAGCAGCCTGCACATGGTGCCAACTCACAGGGAGAGCTTGTTTCTTGTTGACTTCTTTCTCTTCCCCCATATTCCACAAATGGTGCCTACTCACAGGAAAAGGCTGGTGTCTAGTTCTGCCCTTAGCAGCCTGCGCATGGTGCCAACTTGTAGGGAAGAGTCTCTCTCTTTTTTTTTTTTATTTAAAAGAGAATAAAACAAAAGGGGGCAGTACAGAGCAGATCAGAACAGGACAACATAGGCAACACAGTACTTTACATTAAGTCAACTGGACATCAACAGTATCTAACACCATATCTCTTACTCTGCTATAGTTGAGCATAGTTTCAATTACAATAATATCAGACATAACACAATAGAATAAAGCCATGCATATACTGAAAGAATTACAGGGCTTTCTGAACCGAATAACAGAAAATGATCAATGGGTATTATAATATCTCATTTTTGATAAAAAAGAAAAAAAATTGTTTGAACTATCACACATATTCAAATTCCAATAAGACACAATGTGGTAGATAGAACCAATGGTAATAGAACAAAAAAAGCATGGTAGGACTTCTAAGAAGGATAATATTAAATCAGCAA
>PVJX010050321.1:0-10728 GCA_004027295.1 Dolichotis patagonum | reverse complement strand
ACTTGCAATGATCCTCCTGCCTCAGCCTCCCCCATGCTGGGATTACAGGCGTGAGACACCATGTCCAGCTTCCTATAGACAATTCTGAAGTGATCAACATGCCTGTGTGTAGAGCTGAGCAGGGATCTGAACCAAAGTTTTGAAGTAATAAGGGAAGCGTAAAAATGAAGGCAAAAACACCAAGCTCCATCCTACTTTTAGTTACCAATCAGGCATCTACAGGTCCAACCTCTAAGTCCCTGTCACAATCCCACATTCCTGCATGAAATGCCACCCACGTCTTGCCACCCACACTGTCCGGATTCCACCCAGACCTTGTGGGGCTTTGTGCCACTCCTGACACTTGCCATGCCCGTCTCTGTGCTGGCTATCTGTGGCCCCATCTCTAGTTCCCCGCTCAAGATTCATCTCTATGCCCTCAGCCCCCACCTCCCAACAGGCAGGGTCCCACAGAGCCAGCCCAGAATGGGCACTCAGACAACACTAGCAAGGGTGACAAAGCCATCAGCATTCATCTTGGTGCAAGTGAATTCTTCCCTCCTGGAGCAGAAGGACGGATAATTACAGGCTGGCTCCTGCAATCTGCTATGCATTCACCCCTCAGGGTGTGTGAATTGCTGTGAAATTCTTATCAAGGGGAAAGCAGAAAGAGACTCTAAATGGGAGATTTAGAGAAGAAGGAGCAAAGGAAAAAAAGCTTTTGTAAAGCTCTGGAGCCTTGCCTGTGTTGACCTTTGGAGCCATGGAAAAAGCACAGAATCAGCCTGTGGGGTGGGCCCAGCCCTGCCCTGACAGGACTTTAGGCAGGTTCATCCCCTCTCTGGACAGTAAGGGGTACGGCTAGACCACCTCCTAGGGCCCCGCTCCTCTCTGATTACATTCTGTGTGGCAGTAAGGGCTTAGTGCTCCTTGTTAACCCAGTCTGTAGGGAAGGGAACAGTCCAGTGCTTTCTCTCCCTCCTTGCCTCGCTCCCTTCAGCAGGAAAAGGGCTAAGCCAGGAGCTGCTGCCCAGAGCCTATTAGCACAGCTTCCCCACTCAGGAGACTGTGGTTTGCTGAGGTCCCACCGAGGCTTCCAAGCCTGCAGCTGGGCAGACCCGAGCCCAAGACTCCTCCTGGAGAGCAAGAGACAGGGCTGAAATAACTGGTACATATTGGGTGACTTTCAACCGACCTCTGAAATGCCAAGTCTCAGTTTTTCCATCAGCAAGATGTGAACAATGAATTCAACTCTGCAGGACAGTCGAATCCTGACCTTTAGAAAACAGCACAGCCTGGAACATGGCCTAGTGAGTGGTAGATTCTCTTCCGCATGAGTGTCAGGTGGACATGAACAGGTCACCCTTTGCACATGAACTCAGACAGTCCTGCAGGCACCAGGGACCTGTTTGCTCTCCAGAAAGACTTCAGCTCCTCCCTGATACACAGCCTTAGAGAAAATCATCCCAGTGAAACAACCGAGAAGGATGGTGACAGCAAAAGGGAGAACTGAATGCAGTAGGGAGAAGAGAAAAGAGGGACAGAAGACCTGCAATCCCGGACTGGATGGTTGGAGTTTGGGAACTACAGTGGGCTCTGGCTAAGGAGTTGTCTCAATTATCTAGAACCATTTCTGAGCTGCTAGGACCTGGGATCCAGGGGTCAGGACCAATGGATGAAGACTCAACATATGCGAAGGTCCAGTGGGCATTTGGAAAGGACTGGCCAACCGCTGGTTTATAAATGGGGAAACTGAGGCAGAGAAAGGTTGGAGTTCAAAGACAGAGCCAGAATTGCAGTTTCCTAGGTCCTTCCTGGGTACCCATTCCTCCCCATATCTCACTCTGGAGAGGAAACCATCAAGCAGGATGGAGAGGCTGCTTCAGTCACCAGCTCCACCAGCTGAGGAAGAAGAAACCCTTGCAGACATGGGGTCAAACGCTGCCCCTCTAGCATGCTCCTGGCCCAAACCTGCGTGCACCGCCAGTCTTCCAAACAAGTCAGTTTTGTATCACCAGCTTCAATCTTAATAATCAATGACTGGGCTCCTGTCTACTGCTTTTAAAATCTAATTTTATGTATTTAACATGTTTGCTTCCTCCCAGCATCATGCTGCTCATTCCCTCGTGTGCTGCTTGTCCCACTGCTCCTTCCTTGAACCCTGACTGAGTATTCGGGACACAGAAGCAGCTCAGTAAGTGCATATCCACAAACAGCCGGTGATTCACTTGGACCACATGCTCTGGCCAGGCCCTGTGCCAGGTGCTAGGGACACTGAGATGCATCCAAGTGACCCCCTGGTCACAGCAATGACTTATCTGCTGCCACACCCGGTTCTCTTGAGTGGGGGCTCTCTGAGGACAGACACCCTAGTTACTCAAATGTTCCCTTTGGTGCAAAGTCCAGCTCAGAGTAGTGATGAGCAGAGAAGCAGATGTTTTGACTCTGCCTTTTGACTCTGAGAGGCTTTAACCTTGATGAAAAGTGAAAGGTAAAGTGGCCAATAAGCCAGGACTGCTCCAGCCTCTTTGTGTCTGTCTCCCCTTCTCTGTATGCAACGCTCTCTTTACCCTTTCTCTTCTTTCTCTCCCCTAATATTTGTTCTACTTTATAAACTTAACCAGTTTTGTTATGGGTACAGGTAAGTTCTGGGCCACATACCCAGCATAAAATACAATTGACAGTGGTGGAAATTTCTATTGACCGGAGAATCTAGCCTTCTGGTTACATTGGTTTGCTCAAGATGACCCAGGAAACTTGGACTTGGAAATAACTGCTGTTATTTAAAAAAAAAAAAAAAAAAAAAAAAGCCAGCTGCGTGAAATGGCACACAGCAATGGCGCCAGCTAGAAAGCTCTAAGTGTGAGGCCAGCCCAAGCAATTAGCAGACTTAGCAAGAGCCTGCCTCAAAATAAAGTGAAAAGAGCTGGGGACATAGCTCATCCGTGAGTGTGAGGTCCTAGGTTCAAGCCCCAGGACCAGCCTGGGCAACTTAATGCAACACTGTCTCAAAATAAAATAAAGAAGGAGGGTGCCATACCTAAGTGGTAGACTGTGTGTCTAGCAGGCATGAAGTCAGTATCTCAGACAACTTTTTTAAGAAAGGAAGGGTGGAGGGAAAGGAAAGGAAAAGAAGGCAGGCCACAGTGGTAAATGCTGTCATGAGTCAGCTTAAAAAACAAAACAAATAATTGAGTAAGAAACCAAGTCTTCTTGGTGAAACAACAGCCTTGCTGGAAATAATTTCAGTAAAACTAAAACGGGAATGGGAAAACTTGCAAAGAAACACTAAACCAAAGGGAAAACTGACCAAAGGAGTCAATTAACTTTCTGGTGCTTTGAAAAATAACTATTCTTCTATAAAAGTTAATCAGCATTGATCTGATCTTATTAAAATATGGCTAACAGTGGAGTCAGCTGCCCAGGCCGTGGGTGGGTGTGCTTACCCGTCTGCCTCCTCCTATCACCCATGGCACGTCCTCCGACGCTTGCCACAAGCTACGCGATTCCTCCTGATTTGTAATCATCACTGTCTTACCAGTGGCTTCTGTACTTTCAAAGGAGTTGAGTTTTTACACTAATCACTACCTCCTAAATCAATTAATGAGACTTAAAAGGTCATTCATCATTAGAAATTGCGACTGGAATCAGCAAAGCACTACACTACACTGGTCCATAGACACTAAGGAATTGCATCCTACATTGATAATTGTACCCTGGCTTTAATGAGATTCTTATTAACATATACATTATTAATTAGACCATTAATGCAGATGTCATTCTGAGTCACACCAGGATTCCCGAAGGCTCACGTGGTTATTAAACCTTGCTAATTTGCACAATGAATTAATATTATATTAAAGGCTCTCTCCACTGTGTATACTAAATTAAATGCCTCACTTTCAAAATCTCACCCATAGCATCCATTCATACTTGCTAGGGAGAGGAATAAGAGGGAAGCATTTTCACAGGGAGACCTGTGGGCTTCCCGTCTTGCGAAAAGCTTTGTTGCTTGTGAGTAGACTGAGAAGGAGGAAAGAGGATGCCTTCAACCCTGCACCTCTTACACCCCAGGAAGGGTTCACTGTCCTTCAATTAGCAAACTTTCCTAATGTATCTCAAATAAAAGGCTTTCTATTTCTCCTTAGTACAAAGTAGCATTTATTCATTGTAATTCAGAGAATATACATAAGCAAAAAGGAGAAAATTTTCGTTACCCATTCTCTCCGTATTCAGTAATTGCCTGTCTGAACATTCTCATGTGATGGTTCAGTCTATTTTGTCTGTACTTAAATAAATATCTTTTTACACGAATAGAATGACACTCTATGCATTGTTTTATAATCTGCCTGTGTAACTTAATATTTCATGAATACTTTTCTGCATCATTAAATGTTCTTCCATCACATGATTAATTGTCACATTATACATATTCGTCCTCTTCCTTCCTTTAAGTGGTGCTGGGATGGTCAGTGTTATGTGTCTCCTTTGCTGGCCTACAGCTCCCTGGCATTCCGTCAGGCATTAACCTGGACATTAGCATGAAGGTATTTTGTAGGTGGGACAAAGGCCATAATTGGTTGCTTTAAATAAGGGAAATTGTCCTGGATGATCTGGGTGGGCCTGGTTAAATCAGTTGAAAGGCCCTAAGCATGGGACTGTGGCTGCCCAGAAGAGGGACTGCCTGCCCTGCCTAATGGTCTTCCCTATGATCCAAGAGATGCCCTCACAATCGGGCAAGGCAACTCTTTCAATGAATCAATCTCCGCCCATCTATGTGCTGTTTTCCCTCACTATCCATGAGGGATTGTTTCCGGGTCCCCTGGGGACATCAAAATCTGAGGTTGCTCAGGTTCCTTATATAAAATGATATAGTAGCTACATAGAATCTGTGTAATACTCTCACATATCTCTAGATGATTACAATATCCAATATGTCAATGTAAATAGCTGTTATACTATATTGTGTAAGAAATAAATAAAAGGAAAAAAAGTTTGTGTATGTTCAAGGGTTCTTTCTTTTCCAATTCTCAGTTGAATTCTGGGTGCAAAACCCACAAATACGGAAGACTGACTACACACACATACACAAACACACACATGGTGTGATCTAAAAATACAGTGATTATTTAAAATTTAAATACAGTAATTTCATTACAGTGATCTCCCTCAAAGTACTTACTCTCAGCTCAAACACACTTACCCCATCATTAGTGCCACTTTCTGAAGCAGTTCTGGAAGTCCTCTTTCGTGTTTTCAGTTGTACCATCATGGCTGCCTCAATGTCCTCAATCTATTCAAAATGTTTACCTTTCGTGGTCATTTTGACTTTAGGGAAGAGCGGGAAATCTCACAGTGTCAGATCTGGTGAAGAAGATGAATGAGGACACACTGCAAGGTTTTTGCAAGCCTGCCTTCCCACTGGATGGTACTCAATAGTGACATCTGTGTCACATGTTGACCATACCTGGTAAAGACACTCACGAAAGAGAATTTCTAGAACTCCTTCCAAATATGGTGTGAATGACGAGATAAAGTGTGTTAGAAGTGAGGGGAGTATTTTGAGAAAGATTAATGTCAATGTGTCTTTTGCTGTAATTTTTTTAAAAATTGAAACATTCACTGTATATTTTGAGCACACCGCATGCATGTGCAGGTGTATGTGTGTCGTGTTAATCATATACATGCATAAACTTTTACTATCTGGCTATACTATTAATTACTTAACCAGTCTCCTAATGTTGGACATTGTGCTGAACTGTTTCGCTGTCAACATGGCACGCTTGCTCCCGTATCGATCTGGAACCAGACTTTCACCACAGTTTCCTGAATGGTTCTCAGATGGAAATGCCAATGAGAGAACCTGTGCAAAGGGAGGGAGGGAGGACGAAGGAGGGAGAACCCAAAAGGGGACCTCTGTTATTAAGAAGATGTGGCAGTCAGACCCTGGGTCTGTGTCCCCAGGCATGGCAGTCTGGCACACACTGAAGCTTTGCAGACGTCCCCCAGCTCCCGCTCCAGAGACCAGGTTGGCAGCCAGGGTGTGAAGCTTCTTGGACTCTTGAAGCTCATCTTTTCCACTCACATCACCTACACCTGCGCTGAGGGCGGCAATGGTCAGCAGGAGCTTCTCGAACCCCCAACTGCTCTATGGAGAACTCCCCCTCACTGCCGCTCCCAGATTTGCCTACATTCTAACTCCAATAGGAAACCCTTGTATCTCTAATACAGGGAATGGCTTTGTTTTCTGTCAGAAAGCTCTGTAGTTCGGGGAAGCAGATCTTTTAGAATGGGATTGCAAAACTGTTTCACTAATCGTAGAATTAAGGACATTAATGTACCATGAGTAGGACGTGGTAGTCCACGACACAAAGTGACCAAACATAGACTTATTAGCCATCTGAGGTCAGGTACTGAGCAAAGAAAGTCAGCTAGTGTAATAGAGCACTCCAGTGAAAACAGAGCCTGTCTGCAGTCTCTGTCTGCCCAATACATTCTTCTCTTGCTAGCCCTCTTGGATAGTTAGGTACTTGTAACTATGGGGTTAGTTAGCTACTTCTAACTGTACTGATGAATTTCAAAAAAGAAAATGGTCAGCTTGGACTTTAAATTCCCAATTTAAGGCCCAAGTAGGAAAAGTGAAGGCTTTGGTAACAACTGAAATAATCCTTGGGTTCCAGAACATGGAATTCAGCGATCTGACTATGTTCTCCATCACTTTGAAAGGATCATTTTGATGAAAGAGCAGAATGGTCCTCAAAGGCTCTTCTATAGCACTAGCTGGGAGCCAAGCCTTTGCAGAGGTAGAATAATGTACTATGGAGTAGGACATTGCTCTACCTCAGTGACCAGTGTCCAGTGCTCTTTCTCCCAGAGCTAGGAATCCACGGGAAGAAATAGAAGTAGCTCATTATCTTAGTACCTGTAATGATGCACAAGCAACATTTCTGTTTCTTTCCTTGTGACTTTGTGCTCTGTGCTTTGTGCTTTGTGTAGACATCTGGATTCTCAAAGGAGAACTACTCCGGCAAGGGACATAACAGTGGGTCCACTGAGCTGGAAGATAAAATAGCTCCTGGCCTCTTTGGGCTCCTCCTGCAAAGAAGCAAAGACTTCATACTCATATACTTCTGTACTCATAGAAGTGATTCATTCTGGTTATCAGGGAGAAAATAAGTTGCTTCTGTATACTGGGAATTACAAGGAATTTTTCTGGAACCTAGAAGATTTTTTGAGGCATGTGACTTAATACACACTCTGTGGGAAAAGTCCATGGAAAACAATGCATTCTAGCAAAATAGACTCTTTAGAAGAGCAAAGTTGAGTTGTCCCACCAAAGAAGGAACCTAACTATCCAAGGCACAAAAACAGATGAAGGGATGTGGAAGGGAGTAGCAATGGCTATTGGAAGGTTCTGGAACAAAGTGCATAGACTCCCCGCTCTAACAGTGTCTTAGTGAAAGGACTTCTAAAACAGCCAATTCCCTGAGCTGACATCTTACAGATATTCGGATCACAGGAAGTCACTGTGGATAGTTTCCCCATGCTCGCCCTGAGTGGTGCCATGGCCATCTCCACCCTGCTGGAGACACTCAGCTCTGCTCCGGAGCTGCAACTGCTGTCTGCATGGCGCCTAAACACAAGTTTGAGCAAGATCTGCCCCGCCATGGACAGCTTTAAATGAGTACATTATTTATCTCTTAATAATAAGTATAACCAAGTCATTTTATATGAAACAAAATTTTGGGGCACAAAAGAACACTTGAAATTCACTGAGCCCTCCACTTGAATTATGTACTGCATGTATGTTAAACCAAAATAAAGTGTTTTAAATGAAATAGGAAACTTGAAATTTTACTCACAGTCATTAGAAATAGACTATAATTATCTGTGAGTAGTTAAATATGTCGTATAGGGTACTTCTTGTGCGTCAGCTTATACGTTTTTTCTCCCCCAGCACTGGGAGTAAACTCAGTACCTCATGCATGCTAGGCAAGTGTTCTACCACTGCACTACACCGCTAGACCATTTTATTTTATTTTATTTTATTTTATTTATTTTATTTTATTTTATTTTATAATTGAATCAGGGTCTTACTAAGAGACTGGCCTTGAGCTTGCCATCTTCCTGCCTTGATCTCCTGAGTAGCGGAGATTATAGGCATGCATCACCACACCTGGCTTTGGTCACCAATTTGGGGAGGGGGGCTGCCGCAAATTACACCAGGGCTTGGCACATGCTAGGCGAACACTCTACCATTCTGTTAGATCCCCAGCCTTGGTCACATTTTTACTCCAGTTGTTTTTGAGGCAACCAGCTGTGTGCAGTACAGCTTATGGGAAGCTCACTCAGCTGCCCCTGTCACCTGCCTAGACCTTTTGTTTCCTGCTCTGAGGATAATTTAGCTGTGGCTACATAAGACATTCTGACATGTAAACTTTGAGGTACAAGGGAGTTAACCCCACATACAGGCCAATACCTTTGACCAAGGCAGGGTAGGTCCCAGTGAAGAAATCTCACTTCTTTACCCTGGGGCAGATAGTGCTGGGTGCACTGGACTTGCTGCCTCTGAGGGTCCATGCCAGATGGAGTCCAGGAGCTCAAAGCAGCAGCCAGTTGCATAACTTGGGCTGAATTTTTCCTTTTTCACTCTTTCCACTTCCTGGGGATGAGGTTCCTAAAATAGCCACCTACCTGGAAACCCTTGTCTTAGCCTCTGATATTTAGGGAAACTGTGGCCCAGACATGAACACCACCCACTTGAAGACAAATTATGATAATTCCAACACTCACTTGCTCTACATTTTTTCTAGAAATGGTTGCTGGAAGAGTATTCATCTTAAGTGATATTAAATGCATTTAATCTCAAAAAGCTATGTGCTCCGTTGGCAATCAGTATCAAAGTCAAATATATTTTAAGAGCTACAAAAGAATTCAGAAACATGTCCAGCATATTACTGTTCAAATGTATTACAAAACGTCTGCAGGAGAGTTTAGAAAATAGTTTAAGGTTGCCATTTCTCACTGGTCAATGCAGTCAATAGCACAGCAGTTGATTTCAATTGTAAATTTTTACATAGTTCTAATGGTTCAAGTTCATCTTGACTCTTCAAGTTATATATATCATTCAAGAGAGTGAAAGACCATAATTTTTTCACCATTACAAACATTTCTTCTAAAAATATTGTTGTGTCCCACATTTTCTAAAAGAAATTGATCTTGAATTTTTATATGGGTCATAACTGTGCTGATCACAGATTTCAGAGCTAAATGGAGTGTTTTGGCCATTTTTTCCCCCTCATATTCCTTTCTTTAGAGAAGTTGGCATCAGTGGTCTCTATTTTGTTTGCCATCTAGAAAATATTCATGGTCCGGGGATTTAGCTCAGCGGCCTAGGGCCTGCATGGCGCATGCAAGCAAGGTCATGAATTTGATCTCCAGTATAAAAACAAAAGAATATATTCTTCTTAAACATCATCATTTAATTTTCCTTCATATAATTTTTAATTCCTTTGACACTTTCAAGGTTTCGGTCCGTGCAGTTTTTTCCTTCTACTGTCAATTTTACATAAAGCATGTTAGATTGGTGCTAATAAAATTAATGTAAGTGTGAATATTTTTGAGCGTGTGTCTGAGGACTGCATTCCACAATCTATATTTTCCCCAACGAGGTCTCTCCATTGTAAAATTTATTCCACCTTCGAAAGTGGAAATGTAGCAATATGAATCAACCTTGTTAGGAGGAGACACTGTACTTCCATCTGCCAGGAAATCATCGTGAATACACACATCACCCATCTTTACAGTAAAATGTTTTGTGATAAAAGTGTTTCCCAATTTTCAAACCAGTGAACTTGTTTGCGAGGCACATGGCACCGTGAGACCCTGCCCCTTATCCAGAGCACCCGGACCGCTGCCTGAGGGAGCCCTGTGCATGGGGTTCTCCTAGCACTTTAGGTCTCCCTTTCCCATTCCCTTTGCTCAGCTAAACAACCACTTCCTACCCCAGGCCTTGGCTTGTGCTTTGCCCTCTGCTACAGATGCTGTCCCTGTGCTTTCCCCACCTGGTGACATCCTAGCCAGTGGAGAGCTTCCTCTCCCAACACCCAGACCACAGCTTGCACGTCACTAACCAGACTGCGAAGTCTCCAAAATAGGGAATTGATCTGCTCCTCCTCAGCTTCCTGGAATGAAGCCCAGCTTCCAACTGCTCAGAAAGGGCTACTGAATTAGAGAATGACTAGGATCAAGGCAACTTTGGAGAACATGGCATGTTTTGGCAGTGGCACTGCCTGACAGGGAAGATTGCCTGAGACTCTTCATTGGCAGAGGGATCTCTCCCCTAGGGAGTGGGGAGCCAGGTGACTATGAAGGATAAACTTTCCCAGTCAGCCCTCCCTCTACTGGGTCTGTTCTGCAGACAGTGGGACCTTTGCTAACTGTCTCAGCAGTTTAGTGTTTATTGGGCACCTACGGTTTGCTTGGCCTTGAAATAAACCAAACGTAGACTCTGCCCCAGGGAATTCACAATATGGTAAGGAAGACACATGTGGATTCATGAAGACAACCCAATGTGTTTGTGTTCAGTGCTTTGCTTAAGGGTTATGGACGTATACTAGTGGGGGGGGGGAGAAGAAGAGAGAAAGGAAGGGAAAGGAGGGGAAAGGAAGGGAAAGGAGGGGAAAGGAAGGGGAGGGAAAGAGAGAGGAGGATAGGGGAGAGGAGAGGAGGTGAAGGGAAGAGAGGAGG